>JAQGCP010000624.1:0-15639 GCA_034699885.1 Acrobeloides thornei | reverse complement strand
TCATCCAATATTAGGCTTATTTTACGTTCCTCGATCATTTTTCGCCGAAAAAATTTTTGTCGATAACCCGCAATGACTTTTCCCCCCCTTTAAGTGGCAATCGTCGGACCCAGCTAATTTATTTTTTGACTCATGTATACTTTTGCCAATTATTAGATATTTTTTGACCGATTATTTACCATGGGGGTCTGACCTCTCCCTCCCTTGGATATGTGTTGAAAAAAGAAAAATGTTTTTTCCTAATAAAAAATTTAAGACCTACCTAAAAATTTGTACAGAAAAATTTGTAATTCGAGTTCGGACAGAAATCATTTTTAAGTAAAAGATTTTGAATACCAGATTAGAAAAATACAAAATCTGTTTTTGCCCTTAAAACCTTGTCTTTATATACATGAGAAAAACTTTTATATTAAAAACAAATATTTTTTGAATGGTACTACATTGTAATATGATTCCATTTTTTATCTATTTTTCCTCTTACTGATCGGTCACACCTGTTAGTACTAGTTATCTATTTGTTAATTCATACATATAAACAATAAATATTTGAACTTTTCGAAAACGTCATAATTAAAGGGTTTTTCAAACAGTGCACTTTTTGTGATTTTTTATGAATTGAGGCTGAATTGTTTTCCCAGTATTTTCATCTAAAATGAAGTTTGAAGTGTCATATCTCGCCGAAATTGAATCGAATTAACGTGCGGTCTTTTTTATCCGTTTAAAAAAGTTCTCAACTTTATTTTAATACTATACTGGGTCAAATAGTCCTTCCAAAATTTTCTAGAGGCGAATTAAAATCTTTCCGAGAGAATTACAGCCAAATTTGTACGTTTTTCGCTTGAAAAAGTTTATTCGCTTCTAGAAATGTTGAAAGTGCCGTTTGACCCAGTATTAAAATAACGTTTAGATCTTTTGTAAACGGGTAAAAAAGATCGCACGTTGATTTGATTTAGGGTGCGTTCCTAAGTTGAACCGTACTGATCACTGTCAACCGTGAACCGTACGGCTCCCCGTGGCCCCCGCAGGTACCCGTACGACCCCGTATACAATTGAATCAGGCAACAAATTTTATGCTTCTCGACAAATGATTTGTAATGATTTAGAATCAGGAAACTCTAACTTTGCCTGATTTTCAATACAATCTTACTTATTGAAACGATTGGTAGAACATTGGAAAACAAATCTTTGGTCGAGAAGCATAAAATTTATTGTCTGATTCAATCGTTTACGGGGTCGTACGGATGGACTACTGGGGCCACGGGGAGCCGTACCACGGCGGTCGAAAGTAGGAAAAAAATGGGGTCGGAGGAAAAAGCATTATTTTTCACCATTTTTGAGCGCGGACAAGAACTTTAAAAAAACCAATTTTTTCCTAATTTCATGCCTTGGTCCCCCAAGGCATGAAAAATCTCAAAAAATTGATTTCCTTAATTTTGTTCCAAAATGGTTGGAAATTGTTCGGCATAGTCAAAAATGGTGATTCATAACGTTTTTAGTCGAAAAAAAAGAATTTTCTTTAAAAAATGTCGAAATAAGGAGAGGTAGAATTGAAAGGTTTTATAATATAACCTGTCTAGAGGTCATTTTAGGGGTCAAAAATTTGAAGTTTTGACCTCTAAAATAACCTCTAGACAGATTATAGTTTTGGTAAAAAAGTTAGATCTAATGTTTTCCTAGCTCGTAGAAAAGTTTTTATGACAAAAGCTCTAAAATAAGAAAAGTTATGCACTCTAAAAGCTAAAAATCACTAGAAACAATACTTCAAAGGCGAACAACTTTTTATAGTATCTTCCATTTTTCGGGATCTTGGTCTCAAAAATTTTCTGAGAGTTTATAGAAAAAAGTTACGGTGAGTTTTTTCCATTTTAGATTTAAAACAGATGGAAAAATGTCTAGAAAGTTCAAAAAAGGCCAAAAATGTTTATTTTTTCAAAAAAAATTAAGTTTTCGATATAAATTTTAAACAAGCTCTACGTAATTTTTTTCTAGACATTGTTACGCGCATTTTGGCACCAAGATCTCAAAAAATTCCTTTAAAGGGGGTGGAACCCTTCCTAAGAACTTTTGACCATTTTTGAATTTGAATTTTTTTCATTTTTCTGCAGCTTGTCGAAATTTTTTCAACTTTATTTAGAAATCAACAATA
Source organism: Acrobeloides thornei (assembly GCA_034699885.1). Classification (NCBI taxonomy): domain Eukaryota; kingdom Metazoa; phylum Nematoda; class Chromadorea; order Rhabditida; family Cephalobidae; genus Acrobeloides; species Acrobeloides thornei. Next base: position 13,493 of record JAQGCP010000624.1, on the reverse strand, counting down.
ACAATATACCAAGAACTATTCCTCTTCCATATCCTTCTCTTCTTCAAACACCACTAAAGCTTCTAGCCTTCTTGCAGTCGTTTCGATTTCTTTCTCCACTTCTTCATCTCCTAAGTCAGGCAGTCCAGGCCCTAATTTAGCATAAATTTCCTTTTTGTGTAGTATTTCCTTTTTGGGCAATAGGCGATGTATACGCTGTGTACAGATTCTATACTTAAAGTAGCGCTTTAAGACAATGCTAGGAATTATGCACTGGAATGCAGTTCAAGATGCAGAACTGAGTGGGGAAAGGCAAATAGAGCAACGGTATAGCTATTTATCAAAGGCCAGAGGATTTGAGAATCAGAAAGTAAAAAATCGGCAGGATCTGAATATTGGAAAAGGGAGCTTGTGGAGCGTAGCGTTGATCGGAAGCGACAATTAGGGCCTGGACTGCCTGACTTAGGAGATGAAGAAGTGGAGAAAGAAATCAAAACGACTGCAAGAAGGCTAGAAGCTTTAGTGGTGTTTGAAGAAGAGAAGGATATGGAAGAGGAATAGTTCTTGGTGTATTGTTATTGTTGATTTTGAAATAAAGTTGAAAAAATTTCGATAAACTGCAGAAAAATGAAAAAAATTCAAATTCAAAAATGGTCAAAAGTTCTTAGGAAGGGTTCCACCCCCCCCCTTAAAACAAAACAATGAGCAAACATTTGCATTCTTTTTTGGCTCGGTTGAGTATTATAATCCTTATCGTCATTGATACATTTCTTCTTAGCAAGTATTATCATTCCTTACGAAACTTGTTGATTCCTTGGATTTTCTTATCATTTGCTAAAATAACATTATCGTGAGACCCTATTCACCAAAAAATTTCATTGTGACGGTTGCGATATTTTTGTTGTGTTGGAACCTATTATTTGGGAGCTGATTTAATTTAAAACTATGGCTGAGACTCAAGCATCCGCTCCTCCATATGATCGTGATATTGAAATGGGAGCGCCACCTCCTTATATGCAGGAAATGGGAGCACCCCCACCGTACGAAGAGGCCACTTCAAGGCCCCCACTTTATGTGCCAAATGAGCCAGTTACAAGACTGGGAATCAATGACCATTTTGTGTCATTCCAATCTGAATCAGTTTCACGTGTTGGTGAAGTTCCTGCAACAACAAGTCGTAAGAATTTTAAATGTAAAATTTTAAATTGAAATTTATTGAAAATCCAATATTTAGAAGAGCGAACTCGACAAAGTCCAACAAGTCCGAATCAACAAAATCAGATACGCCCAAATGAGAACAATGCGAATACAAGACAAACAGCAAATCAAAATAAAGTAGTAACAGCACAAGGAAATATTATAGCCAAGAGAGTTTGCATTGTATTTATAGTAAAAAGCTTTATTGTTATTGGCTTAATACTTATATTTGTAGTTTTTAAGTAGGTCATCAATTGTCAGCATTGTAATTTGTCAAAGTGCTATACCTCAGCGAAAATAGAGTTTTGGAAAAAATTACCAAATTTCACGCAGCCTTCGGGGGGGGGGGGTGTATCTTTTGTTTTTTTATATCACTGTTGTATCATTTAGGGGGTTAAAATTCCTCTATTTTATGTCAAGAAGAATTAAAAAATTACTCATAGCTATTCTCTTGATCTAAACACGCCAATTTTTGTACTCAAGATCGCACCAGTCACTACTGGTCATTTACTGATAAATTAAAAAGTTTAAAAATAAATAGATTAAATATTTGTAAGACTTTGTCGAAAACGTATTAGATAAGAAAATAAATGATTTCATTTACTAACTTGCCCACAATACAAGCTTGCTCACATGAAAATTATAATGACGACATACAATATTTGTTCATTTTTATTGTTTAAGTTCAAAAAGATCGCACCAGACACTGCTGGTCATTTACTGGTAAATTAAAAAGTTAAAAAAAATAGAGGTAAATATTTGTAAGACTTTGCTAAAAACACAAAACCTTAAAATTTAACGAGGTACACACAAAGATGGGGTCCTAGACCCCTCGTAGAGAACTTTTTTTCAAAATTTTTTTAATCAGCATGAAGAATTGTATTGATTCTCCAAAAAAATTTGTCTAGCCTTCGAGTGTTAACTTTTCTGGACCACCCTTTATAAACCTCTCTTATATATGAGGAAGCATACTCTCGGAACGCTGTTGGACTTCCCGATCTTGCAAGTTAAGCAACGTTAGACCGGAGCGTCTAAGTTCGGTTTCCGAAGCCTTGAACATGTGGAATCCCCTGGCTCTGGAGCGCTGGGTATGCGCCAAATACCCCAGTAATTTGGGAGTAACTCTTGTTGTGGGCTGCGCACTCCTCGTCCCTCCTGAAAATGAATAGGAAGAGATAGGCAAGAAAAAAAATATACTAATCAATAAAAGTTTTTATATATAAATAAGTAATTATGACAAACATATAATATCAATATTTAGAGTTATAAAATTCTTCTTCATTGTTAAAGAATTCGATATGGACCGCGTGTTTGATCTTAGACATTTCATTATTCACATAGAATATGGCATCTTGTAATAAAGGGAAAAATAATTTTTTAGGAATAGTTTTATAAACTTCGCACTTTTCACAGATCTCTCGCAAATCATCTAAAATAAAGTTATAAATAAAGATGGCGATTTTTCAAATTTTTGGGTTGGAATCACTTGCACACACACATTTGCGTATATAACATTTGCGCATGAACATTTGCACATGTACATTTACGCATGTAACATTTGCGCAAATACATAAAAGGGAATGCGGAACTCGAAACGCACGATTGAATAAAATCTTTGTTTGCGTTGTCTGATTTGCAAGAATCATTTCAATAAAAGAATTTCCTTGCAAATCAGGCAACACTAAATATGGAAATTTCCGTCAATTTTGTGTTTCGAGTTCTGTGCTATCTCAATCTCAAAATTTGTTTGAGATTGAGATTTTTGAGATTGAGATCTCAATTTGAGATTTTAATTGAGATCTCAAATTCACAAAAAATCACATTTTTTGAGATTAAAAAATTGAGATATCTCAATTTGAGATTGAGATCCAACCCTAGCGCAAATGTCGCTGAGCAGGTGTATATGCGCAAATCTACATGTGCAAATGTACATGCGCAAATGTCCGTGCACAAATGTTGCTGCGCAAATGTGTGTGCACTAGTGATGCCAAATTTCTTGGATCGAAGTGTGAAATATAAATTTTGCACGATGCCTTCACTAATTTTATTGAGTACACCTTCAAAAGATATAAAAAATTACATAAACTAGCTGCAACCAGAAGTTTGATCTTCTTGGTTTTTTCCAAATTCTTTGCCAAATCAACCAACGCCAATGCACCCATTCTATCAATTTCAGTTATCCCCGAAGAATCTAATATTAAAAACTGAATTTTAGTCGTGCTTTGTCTTGTTGTTGACTCTAATATTTTCATAGCACCTTGTTTAAATCGAGCTATTTGGATGAATAGAAGTGGTGAATCGAAACGATAGATCGCATAAAATGGCGACGAATTTGCATTCCTAAAATGGCAGTATATATGCATAGATACAAAGATTGCTGCGGTACAACGCAAATGGCTCTTTTTTTCTGGAACCAGCATTTTTTATCTCATATATTCATTATATCACAATCACTGTGGGATGGGGGGGGGACATCCGGAAGGCATGATGATGTAATGTTATGTGGGGGGGGGGATAGGGGCAGCTAAAAAAGTGATGAGGTGGTGTTTAATACAAATTTTTGATGCTTTTGTAAGGGGCCAAAATCATAAGGGCCCCTTATAATTTTTTCGGCATGACACCTCCTGTCAGAACTTGGTATGGATAGGGTAGCTCAAAGGGATGTCTAGTGGATTTTCAGGGAACAAGTGATAGAGGCTTGAAGGTCCTTCTCGTACTCGTTTCGAAGGAGGGTGACGTATTCCCCTTACTCTTTTTGGGGGAACGGAAAGGGATGATTTGGGGATGACCGGAAAATGACGCTCATTTGGAATGCGGATAGTTTAATAAATTTTGAAATGAGAAAAAAATTAATTCAAAAAATTAATCAAATTGAAAATGTGGTTAAGGTTTTGACACGTCCTACTATTTTATGAAGAGTTGTTATCAAAATTTTGCATGATGAGATGGTGGGGGGGGGGGCGATCCCCCTTATCCCATATGCGACTCTTTTAAAAACATAATTTATTACCTGTAAAGCTTATCATCAGCAAAAACATCAGTCTCACCAATCGGCTCTAATTTTGAATATTTAGAACTAAAATCTTTGTTATAATACAGAATTTCACAGAAAATTGCTTACTATTGTGATCTCATGATTACAGTGAATAGGGCAAATATTATGGATACATATAACCCTTCGCTTATTTCCCAAAATGTAGTTGCTAGAAAGCTCACAACCCATATCATCTAAAAGGTTTTTTGTGATAAAGTACTTCTAAAACTTGTTGACTTACAAAATCGATTTTACAGGTTCTCCATAAAATTGGAAGATCATTGAATTGTAGAAAGAAAGGCTTTAATGAAACTAATATAATGGCGGATAATACGCACTAAAAACAATTTTAAAAACGATTGAGACCTATAGTGGATCAAGGGGAGTCACTCGAAAGGTGTGCAAAACGCGTCAGATTTGACGCAAATTAGTCAGAAAAATGTTTCAAAAAGTGATGTCCTTCAAAGTTGTTCAGAAAAAATTCTGAGCAATTATAGCCATCGCTCGCCACCCGCAGCCCAAGTTGGGTCTCGTCAAAAAAATTTGCAGACTTCCCGCAGTTTGCGGGCGAAAAAAAGCGGGCTGAAAAGTTGAAAAATCATACAAGGGAGCACTTATGTTTTAGTGTCCGGCTTTCGGCCCACCAAAACATAAGTGGAGGGGGAGCAAAGGGAAATTTTTTTCATTTCCAGGTTTGGGGGGGGGCACGTGCCCTTTCCCCTCCCCCTATGGCTATGAGCATGCTCTAGTACCCCAGCACGCACCGGAGCGCCGAAGGCGCTCGGTGACCGTTCATTTAGGGAAAAATAGGGTTATTTGCTTCAAAAATCTTATTACCATCCTATCTGTGCTCATTGTTTTCACACCAAAAAACTTTATTTTTAAAACAATCTCACCATTGGTAATTCGGCGATAAGAAATCCTAGCCACATAATTAAAACAAAAATAAGAGAAGCACACACCAATTTAGCAACCTATAGAAAAATTTGAATTACGTATATAGGGGGGGGGAGCGAAAACGTGGTATCACTCACCACCCACCCATAACCAAAGAAGTATCACCCATGACCACCCACCACCCAGGATGGTACCACCAGCACGCCGACACTTGCGGACCCGAACATTTTCGGACCGATATTTGCGGACCCGACATTTGTCCGCAAATGTCGGGTCCACAAAAGTTCGTCCGCAAGTGTCGGCGCGCCGTACCACCCAAACCACCCATTATATGAGTGTTTTTTGTAGTGGGTGGAACCTACAGTGAAAAAAGTGCAGAAAGCGCTAACTGGTATATCCCCAAAATTCTGAATCACTCTCAACCCCCATGTGTTTAGAGTAGATTTATGAAATAATTTTTGATTACCTGTGAAACTGCTCCAATTTGGGATAATACACTAGAACGTGACATTGCTCCACCGGTTGGAAGGCACATGAAAAAACTGGGCAGAATATGGCACAACGTTAATACTCGAATTTCCTAAAATTTTATTATTATTTCAACTAGAAACGTAATCTTTGAAAGGCAAAAATATTAGGTTGTTTCAAAAGTTCCTGGCCAAGAACAAAATTCTTTTTATTTCAACAACTTGGTATGAAAATTTTCCCTCCCTCAAACTTGCCTCGGTGGTGCATTGACAAAGCAGCGGCTATTGGCCACAAGGTCGCGGGTTCGAATTCCGCTTAGAGCCAATTTGGATTCCAAATTATCCAATTTAGGCTAATTTTCAAATTGGCTCCAAGCGGGATTCGAACCCGCGACCTTGTGACCAATAGTCGCTGCTTTGTCAATGCACCACCGAGGCAAGTTTAAGGGAGGGAAAATTTTCATACCAAGTTGTTTAAATAAAACGAATTTTGTTTTTGGCCAGGAACTTTTGAAACAACCTAATAAATAATGAAGTTTTTATTACTTGTCCTGTGTTTGCTTCATAGCCATGTTTCTTGCCAAAAATATTGTTAATTGAATGCAAGAAGCCAAATATCACTATTGCTAAAGCAATAGCGTCTGGTAGCATACTAAATACTCGACTGAACTCGGGGACATGCATTGATGGGAACCTAAAAGTCATCAAAATAAAAGTATTTTTTATCGATTTTTTATACTCATATGACCTGTCTGTTAGGGCTCCCACTAATTTGTTCCGACGCTTTCGGAACGGTTTTTCGATCACTAATAGCATCATTAATTGCGTTCCGATCACTAATAGGCCATTCCGACGTCTGAAAGGCGTTCCGACACGCGAATTTCGAGTTCCGACGTCGGAACGTTTCGGAATATGTCGGAACGGTGGTGAAAACAGCCGTTCCGACATGTTCCGACGTCGGAACGTAAAATTCGCGTGTCTGAACGCGTCGGACCTATTAGTGATCATTTCGGAACAAGTCTGAACGTGTCGGAACGAATTAGTGATTCTATTAGTGGCGAATTAGTGATTTCAAAAGTTTCGGAACGAATTAGGGGAAGCCCTTAGGCTAAATAGCAAATCCATAAATTTGAACCTACCCTTTTGGTATATGGGAAACAATTTCAACGTCATATTTACTATGGAAATGAAGAAAATGAGAAAGTAATGTAGTAATAATGACCTAAATTTTTTCAATTATAAACAGATCCGGGGAACCGAGTGCTTCGTGCCCGAAGGGGAACAAAAATTTTATTTTTACCCTTACTAAGGAGCTCGGCCTCCGGCTTCGCCACCGAGTATATAAATTTCTAATTTTTTTGGCAGGGGCAAAAATATTTTGTTTCTGTTGTGAATCGAACCTGCAAGCAATTTATATAAGCCGAGAGTCTTAACCACTCGGCCATGAGGGTAACTTTCTTACACGAATTATAATCTTACGTTAAAACATGATAAGGGGCTAAAAAATTTATTTTGAAGGGTACCCTCATGATTTTGGTGCCATTTTTCTTCTCTCATCGAACCCTATCGATTGGTGTAGGTCATGACGGAATTGGACTTAAGGAGCCTGAGATAACACAAACAGATACACGGCACACATAGCTCGTTTAATATTTAAGGATTATATCATTTTTTAGAACCAGGGGACCGAGCGCCTTCGGCCTCAAGGGATCGTATAATTTTTTGTTTTTTTTTCAATTTTTTTCGATTATTTCGAATTTTTTCAATTTTTCGAATTTTTGCAAAATATTTTTTCGAATTTTTGCAAAATAAAAAATTTAATTTTTTCAGAGGGGGTACCCCATGATTTTGGTGTCGTTTTTCTTCTATCACCTAGCTCTTTCCAAAAGTCTAAGTCGTAACGGGACTGCACTTAAGGTTGCAAAATTCGGTGACACAAACAGACAGACAGACATTTCTCGTTTAATATTATAAGATTACCAATATGATTTCAAACGGAATTGGAGCTTTATATTTTTTAACTACATATGGGTTGATATAGATGTTTCCAATAACTAATATAACTAAACAAGCAACTGATACAATTAATGAACAAAAATTTGTATCTTTGATGTTCGAGAAGAAATCGATCATTGTCTAAATTAGGTACAGGAGTATTTTAAAAAAATTTTATGACTGCAGTTGAAATTTGTATATCAAAAACAACTTACATAAACAACTTTGAAAAGTCCACCTTTTGAAGAAACCGGCACTGAGAATATTTGCGGAATTAACACAACTACAGTTTGTATAAGATTCCCAGTAGTAAATCCTCTAACAACAGAGTCCGACAGCCATGTTGCTATCAAAGTATGTAGACGAAAGACTGCCATAATTAGGAGTATTATGCCGACTGCGAAAGTTAGTGCGGCGCCGTTACGAACAGATTCAATTGACCAAATATCTGTACCGGGTGCGATATTTGTTATATTGGCTCGATCAGAAATTCCAGCGCGGTGTTGTGCTGCTCCAATCATGAGGCATAGTGTTGCCGTTAGTCCTTAATTATTTTTTACTAGCAAGACGAGGTGTCTTCGGCACCTTGGAATAAAGAATAAGAGCTTATTCTTTATGCCACAATGCTGAAGGTGATTCTTCCTCTAGCTAGAGACAGGGTTTCCTTGATCAAGAATACTCTTTTGATTCCCAGGGCTTCCCTAATGACGATTGCTCACATGAATAAGACAGATTAAGGAAGTAAGGATTTATATATCCATTGAAATTTTAAAGATATCAAATTTTACCTAAAGACTGGTGTACAGCAGTGCCAAAAATTGCATATAGCACAGTAGCAAAAAATGTCGTATATAATCCAATGACAGGAGGAACGCCGGCTACATTTGCATATGCCATAGCTAAATCGGAACTGCTGAGTAGGCTTTTATAAGCTCTTCGTTGTAATACACAAACTTTTTTGAATTTTTTGCGGAAAAATTGATTTTTGTATCAATTTTTTAAACTTTCATAGCTAAATGAGACGAACAAAATGACACCAAAATTATCCAATTTTAAAACTGTTTTGAGTTATTGAAACGAAAACATGAATCACGGTTTTCGTTTCAATAACCCAAAACAATGCTCAAATTGAATAATTTTGGTGTCATTTTGTTCGTCTCATTTAGCTATAAAAAATTGCTACAATGTTCATTTTATGAAGTTTAAAAAATTAATACAAAAATCGATTTTTCTGCAAAAAATTCAAAAAAGTTTGTGCCTTACAACGAAAACATGACAATTTTTTCAAATTTCAAATGCAATTATCTCAAAAACTACAACGACTCAGAAAATTTTCATGGCCCTCTATCGGGGTACCCCATGTTAACAAATCAATTTTTTCGACTTTTTTTATTTTGGCTCCAAATTGGCTATTTCGGTACTCGGGGGTTTTCGAACATGGGGTATCCCCATAGGAAATTTTTTCGGAACTCGGGACTTGTGCTAATCGATTTCTCGTGCTCGAAAATCCTCAAGTACCAAAAATCAGCCAATTTGGAGAAAAGAATTTTTCGAGAAGTGTACTTGGCGTGCATCCCCTTTAAAATAAAATTACATTGCGGTATGCCAATAATTGATGATGTTATACCAGCAAAAAAATCGGGGACTAAGTATTGAAGACGATAGTCTGGTATCCAGCTTAAGAATGGGAACCATACAAATAATGCATTCTTTAAAGATTTTTGATTGAATTTAAACAGACATTGTTTAAGCCTTTCTTTTAAATTCAATTGTGGACGTTGTATTAAAAATTTCTCATCAAACTCTTCCTTAAAGGGAGAGGGTAAACTTTGCAGCAGCGCTTCCGAAAAATTTTTTTTGAATTTTTGCACAAATGACTTTTCTATGGATAATTTTATGCGAAAAATCGATTGCGCGCATTCCAGAAGCTTGAAAATGGTTATAGTGATTTTAGAAGAAAAATCTAAAATTTTTCATATTTTCGCTTCAATACACACTCTTATTTCCCTGAATCAGGATCAGGAAAGCATTTTCAAGCTTCGGGAATGCACGCAATCGATTTTTCGATAAAATTATTTTTCGATAAATCCCCGAGAAGAATCATTTGTGCAAAAATTCAAAAATTTTTTTCCGGAAATGCTGCTGCAAATTTTACCTTCCTTTAAGAGTTCAATCGATTTGTTGCTATCTTGGTTGAATTGAATTTTGTATTCGAATTCCCCGGATTGATACAATTGAATTGGACCGAATTGAATTTGACCTAATTGAATTTTGAATTGGAATTGACTGCACTTGAATTGAATTGGACCGAATTGAATTTGACCGAATTGAATTTTGAATTGGAATTGACTGCAATTGAACTGAATTGACCGGTTCAGCCCAAGTAACATTATTATTCATCGCTATTGAAACACTAGGTGTCTTAAATGATCCAGCATATGAAAAAATACGACGAAGTTTTTTCACGATCTCTTTCCTAAACTAGATTCATTTTGAATACTATATTTGAAAAAAACCTAAATAGGGGAATATAAACCAATTGGAAGATATCGGTTACAGGGACACACAGACTTGGTATATTCCAACAGACTCGCTTCACCATAGACGAAGTTATTGAAGAGTCGATTAGTTCATATAGTAAAGCGGCACCACCTATAATTTAAGAGACGATTTCTAGAAAGTTTATTGAAGCGAAAATCGAAAAATTTTGAAATTTCTCCCTCAAAACCATATTTCTGAGCATAATTTCATGCAGAGAATCGATTGCGCGCACTCCCGAATCTTGAAAATGCTTCCTTGACCCTGATTCAGGGAAACAAGAGTGTGTATTGAAGCGAAAATCCAACATGTAATAATTTCCCTGAACCAGGGTCAGGGAAGCGTTTTCAAGCTTCGAGAATGCGCGCAATCAATTTCTCGCATGAAATTACCCCCAGAAATATGATTTTGAGAGAGAAATTTCAAAATTTTTTGATTTTCGCTTCAATACACACATCTATTTCCCTGAATCAGGATCAATGAAATATTTTTATGTTTAAAAATCTCGGATTTAACCAAGAAAGAGTTGAAGCAATCGAGAAAGCTGTGAATAAACTGAGTTCTCCAATGGTCAAATACAGCATTGAACTCTATTCCGGGCACGACGATCGCCGAACCTGAACGGAGTTCCAGGAGGAGCTCAATATGCTTGCGACCGTCCACCGTTTTGAGTCCGTTAGACCACACATAATCCTGGTCAATCGAGCTTCCCCATCAATTTCGCCTCTCCCTAATTGAAATTTCATATACCGTTTTGACAAAAAATGCTCCGTTTTTTATGCTCTTTCCGAATATGTGATGGTAAAATTTTTCGAACCGACTGATCCTTTAAAAATTATTACCTGGCAGCCCAACAATGAGAACCATAGCCAAAGCTTCAAATGACAACGCTTTAATTAGAGTGAGCATTAAAGTATAAGTTCCTTGGGACATTTGGTGTTTATTTTTGTGCAGGAATCTATATGTCAACACAACACATATAATTCCAGTAAAAACAGTACAAGTAGCAGCTATTGCTTGGACAGCTTTTAAAATCACCCACCAGCCGGTATTTTCCTTAAAGGGGGTGACATTTATGGCCTAATCCAAGAAAAATTTTTTCTAAAAAGATCATTTTTAGGGGTAAAATCATGCGAGAAATCGATTGTGCGCATCATCGAAACGTGAAAATGCTTCCTTGACCCTGATTCAGGGAAAAATTGTGTTTTTAAAGTGAAATTTGTCGTTTTTCGCATTTTCAAAAACCCAATTTTTCCCTGAATCAATATCAGGGAAGTATTTTCACGCTTCGGCGATGCACACAGTCGATTTCTCGCATGATTTTATCCCTAAAAATGATCTTTTTAGGAAATTTTTTTCTTGGACTAGTCCATACAGGGCTCCTGAGATAATGTCATGTCGTGGTGTAAACACTTAGCTGAGACACCCTGTAGAGTGGAGTGTGATTTCGGGAATAGACCCGATGCTAGTCTACCTTCCCCCACCACTCAAGTTTGATTTTTGATTTTACCCTTAATCCATAAAAGGCATAATCTTTCACGAGTTCTCTTAATAAAGGATCCATATGATCTTTATATTCCTGTAATTCTTCTTCGTCTGCCGCATTTGTTGGTATGATAAGTAATAAAATGAAGCACATGATACCAATATGCATGATGAAACATTTTCTACTGGATAAGAATTCGTAAAACCTATTGTTCCCGATTGTTTGGCAATAACGGTAGACGAACAGCGCAACAAAGTTGTAAAGGCCAAAAATGATTACCAACATAACAAAATTCGATAGAGAATGAATGACCATGTTAGGTGGGTGCCATGTTTTAAAAATGCCTAAACATAAGACAAAATTAGGTCCATATCAGGGCTGCGTGGGAACATGACCGGAACCGAAAAAGGAGCAGCAAAAAATGGCCGGGACGGGAACCAAATTTTGGAATTTTTAATCCAATTTTTTCCCAAAATCAGTAGTATAAATACTGTCCTGGTGGCCCAAAAACCTACACTTTGACCCCCCCCCCTGGGTGGGTTCGACCCCCCGCTGGGTCCAGTTTTTTCCGGCTTGCGTCGCTATCCACTGCGCCATATCGAGCATGAATTACCTGACTCTCGGACCTATGACAATCATTCTCCGACCCGGTATCCTGGCGACCTTTTTTTGACCTACCTAAACCACTAGCACAATACATGTATAAAGTGGTACCATTATTTGTGGTATAGGTTGGTAAAGGGAAAAATTGCCAAGTAGTAAACGCAAGATGGAACATACTATACGAAAGTGTTTGGGACAAAATATACCACCGGTACGCACCCATCACCCCACTTATACTCTTGTTTGCGGTCAACCATATGAACACAATGAGAGCAATGGTGTTGATAAAAAGTATAATATAATTGATGTAATCAATAACTAGGGATATGATCTCATAAGTTAGAATAAAGTCATTTTTAGCCATGTCAGTTGAAGCCATGTTGATTTGAGTATGTGATGTTTGAAAGTAAAAGACGAAATTAGACAAATTTAAGTGTTAACTTTAATCTATGGTTTCAACCAGGTGTTATGTTTGAAAATAAATACGAGGTGTGTCGAACGAATTTGCACCCCTCCCAGCTTACAAAACAAGAATAACTTTTCAGGGTGAACGAATTTTCGATATTGGCATCCTAAAACATTCAATGCGCTATGTGTGTCTGGGTGTCTGTTTGTGCTATCTCCATCACCTTAAGGGGAAAAATTGGTCTATGGTACCCTTCAAGGAAAATTTTTTAGCTCCATATCATGTTTTACGTAAGTCTTACAGTTGAAATTTAATCATGTATATTAAGAAGTCCTCATGGCCGAGTGGCGAAGACTGTCGACTCGTAGAAATTGCTCTCAAGTTCGATTCCCAGCAGGATCCAAAAGATTTTGAGTCTGATTTCAAAAACGGACTTCAGATTCGTGTTCAGCGACCCCGAAAACTTAGGGTATACCACGGTTTCAAAAATTGAAATTCGAATTTTTCTTACTATGAGCACCCCCAAGTTCAAGACCGGTCTCGAAATTTCGAGACATCGGTTAAATTTGGCTGAAGTCCAAATTCGAAAATTTTCTTTGAGCCTGAAAAGTTATTGTTTTACAACTGGAGGTGGTGCACAGATTTATTCGGCACACCCTGTAAATTCCATTAGCTTTCTTAAAAAGTAATATGTTTTTCTTGCATAACAAATTAGAAATTCGTTTCAAGAAACATAAAAATAGATTTTGAACAATAGTTTTTGCTTTGTATAAAGTGACGCGGTAGGTTGCGTGTTTGGGTGTTGCCCGAAAAGTCGCGGGTTCGACTCCCAGCTTCGTCGCTTGATTTTTGCACAAAAAATTGGTCTCAATTTTGACAATTCTATTTATT
>JAQGCP010000623.1:0-15644 GCA_034699885.1 Acrobeloides thornei | reverse complement strand
GTTTTTATTTGGGTATCATATTGTTTATGGATTCGTACAAAGCACTAAATACGGACCGTTCGTGACACAAACTTTTGCTTGGGAAGTTATGCAATTACTTGATGCGTAAGCACTTTTTACCCCAAAACAAGTCTAGTATTTAGGTTCGTTTTGGCCATTTTTCCTATAAGATGGTGCTATTTGAGAAGAATGAAAATTGTGGCTGTTTATTCTTCAGTCGAGCGTCAAAGAAACATACAATAACATGAGAATATAAAAAGAAGAGGAAGGACCTCCTATGCCCTTTGAGTCACCAGCATTTTTGAAGAAAAAATCGCAAAATTTTCTGCAACAAAAGCGATAGTTTTTTTTGGAATGTACTCAGCAACATCAATAGAATGGTGTTATCGAAAATCAATATATTTAATACTGCACTGTTATGATGTTTCATTTTTTTGTGTGAATTTTTAACACTTTAAAATATATTTAAGAAATTTTATCCAAAAACGAGCAAAACTTATGTTACCTTATCGTCGACTCTTCGTCATGAACCCCCTAGGAGCGATAGTTTGATTTCTGGCCGACTCACTCAAAATGGAAAAATTAAGGAGGGATCGCCTCAAATATGACTTGGATTCTTAAATAAATGTGCCTTCAAACTCCATTCAAACCGAGTCGTAGATTTTTATGACAGTCGTAAAAAGTTACGGCCCAGTTTGAGTGGAAATTTACAACAAGAATTTAGTTTAGTGAAGAGATCCCCCAGGAAGACCACCTCAAAAAGGGCTCGCACCCCCCCCCCTTGCCTAACTATGAAAGGATTGAACAAAATTTAGTTTGTGTGCTTGGTATTAGGGGTCTTCCGATACCCAAAAAACGTCTTTCGGGAATGGAGCGCCAAAACTGACACTGGTATACTCAAGAACAAAATTTTGAAGTAGATGAATAGTTGGTAAGCTATTTAAAAAAAAGTAATTCCTAGTAAATCAAAAGGTCAAAGGGCATATTTCTGTAGTATAGTAGCAGCTGCGTGGTAGCTAAATAAAATAACAAAAACAAGCTGTGAATATCTATAAACATTTTACGAAAACATGCAATGACTGATTGTATCAATAATTATGCACCAACCCACTCATATTTTTGCGTGATTTTATATTTAATAGTTGAAAAGTTCAAATTCCTTGAATCATCGTCTTAATCATGAAATTCTCTTATCAATAAAACATGGTCAAATGCACAATGGAATGATATCATTTTCAAAGCCCTTTCCTTGATTCAGAGTCAAAATTAAACTTTAGCACTTCAAGAATACGTGGAATTGATTTCTCGGAAAAAATTTCATTTGAAAAAATTTGTTATCAAAATTTTATTGCAAATCGATTGTACTCACGAAGAGCTATCTAACGAGTGGTCGATGTCCGTATTTCGCATTTTGGGAAGTATGTAAAAAATATTGTGCCAAAAATCCTCGAAAACTCTCCAAAAAACACACTATTTTTTTACACGCTTCCCAAAATGCGAAATATGGACATCAACCACTCGTTGGATAGCTCTTCGTGAGTACGATCGATTTGCAATAAAATTTTGATAACAAACTCGCAATTTTTCCAAATGAAATTTTGAATTTTCTAATGCCCGGTTGGGGTCAATCACTTCATTTCAATACACAAACACGTTTGAAAGTTTTGAACAAAATTTCAAATGCAAATATCTCCAAAGAGTTAAACTTTCAAGGGGTGGTGTAAAAACAAAAGATAATCAGCAAAAATTCCTCTTTCATATAAAAATAAATTTTCAAGATCCGTTCAAAAGTGGACTGGTCCTTTAATGCATGCTAATGCATACGGATGCATGCTAATGCATACGGATGCATGCAATTACTTTTCATCTCATGTCGTCTTTAAAGGGGGGAAAGTCATTGCGGGTTATCGACAAAAAATTTTTTCGGCGAAAAATGATCGAGTAAAGTAAAATAAGCCGAATATTGTATGAAAACTAGAAATGTTAACCCGAAAAATTTTTTTAACGAGAAAAAATTTTTTGACCCCTATCGGGGGTCAAAAACCCCATGTTAAAAAATCAATTTTGAATTTTTAACATGGGGTCAAAAAAATTTTTTTGGAACTCGGGACTTGCACCAATCGATTTCTCATGCCCGAAAACCCCCGAGTACCAAAAATCAGTCAATTTGGAGCTAAAATAAAAAAGTTGACAAATTTGATTTTTTAACATGGGGTTTTTGACCCCCGAGAGGGGTCAAAAAATTTTTTTCTCGTTAAAAAAATTTTTTCGGGTTACTATTTCTAGTTTTCATACAATATTAGGCTAATTTTACTTTACTCGATCATTTTTCGCCGAAAAAATTTGTTGTCGATAACCCGCAATGACTTTCCCCCCGCTTTAATTCTGCATGATCAAAAATGATAAACATTTAATGATTAACACGATTGACTAAAAATAATTTCATAATTTTGTTTTTCTATTTCCGGTTTATCGCCTTCGCTATCGAAAAAATAAAGTACAAACAGCTATGCACTGCTATGAAAACCGTTATGGTTTCTGTGAATATGACCTGTTTCGAAAGAGAGATTTTTTTGCCTAGGTGGATCTGATCCACCTGAAAAGACAAATCTGACTGTGACATATATTTCCAAAGTTATTCTAGGCCTATCTCTACCTAAAACAACTTTTTTCCAAAGTGTGTTTTAGAATAGTGTTAAGCATGAAAAAGTGATCAATAATACATTTGTTTACAACCGACAAAGAATGTTTAAAAAAACGAATTTCTGTCAAAGGACAATATTTTACTCGAGAAAATGCAATTTCCCACAAACATAAAATTGCAATAAAAAATTCTGTTTTATTATCAATCACATTGTAAAAAGAATACTTTAAAAGAAGCTTTAATTCTGCATCATTTTGTAAATATTGTTGATATTTTATAATGTCACTTTTCACAGTTTCATATGTAGCATATTTATATTCCCATTTCATAATCCAAGGTGTATTCCAAAAAGTGGTATTGGCTAAAGGCTTATCTTTATGTTCTTCGTCCATAAAGAGTCTTACAGCATACCAAAGACCCTGCAAAATGTTTAATTAGTCCTTAAAACGCAAAATTTTTTACTTTTGTTATGATAAATGCATATTGCTGACCAACAGCAGTTTCTCCATAAATACGTTCAACTACAGGTGCGACATTCCATAAATTCAAGCTATCGTTTATAAATTGATTAAAAGGATTAGGTCTGTATTCAATCTCGAATTTGCGTTTTTTTATATGTGTCCGAACATCTGTTAAGTTTTCATGCGTACTTCTCTCACATTCAAGTGATATGATTTCACTTCGACTATGCGATAAGCTTCCTATAAAAAGTCTGACCGCATAAAATAGCCCCTAAATTAAAAAAGTATTATTTAGTAAAATAACAAAAAAATTTACTTGTGTAACAACGAAAACAAATGGTCTGCCATCATAAGAGAAGCCACAAATTCTTCCATATTTATATGTTAATTGCTCACTAGACATATCCTAAAGAAAGCGTGCAAAAGGAGGCCCTGATTAAGACTTATATTTTAAATATAGAAATAGTTTTGTATGCGTTTTATCCATATCGCAAGGTCCGATAAATGGTGTATTTTGAGAGGGCCTCTTCAATGTACCATCTTCAACCGAAAATTTTCTAGAAAAAATCAATAAAATAGAGAAAAGATTGAAATTTTTTTATTTAAAAATGAGGTTTTTCACAAGGCGCCTCCCAAAACCGAAAAGTCAAAATCATAGACACGCCTTTCGGCCCGATATCCAGTGTTTAAAGCATCGGCTCTGAAAGAATCGAGCTTCCGGACCGACAAACTTTTTTTGATCAAATTTTTGATTTTTGTTTGCATAACATTATAGTCATTTCAAATGTCACTATCATTAGGAAGTGTCAATGTCATATGACCAATGTCACTACTTTGTTATGACATGTCATTGTCATTTTAAAAATCGTAACGTTAGTCAAACACTGCCGATATTCCCTCCATTAAAAACTTGTACTTGATCCAAGATATCTAAACCATTTTTTAACTCCAATTCTCGGCAAATAAAATAACTTCTTTTTATGGTTTGGTCAACTCGATCTAGATGATTTTCTAATAAATATTCGTTAGATTGAAAAATTGTTAAATCTATTGAAAACATGATCAACGGTTTTAAATAGAAAAGGGTAACTCGAAACTAAAAATTATAAATACATGTTTATTTTCTTTCAATTATTCGAGGCAAGAAAAATTTTAAAACTTCGTTAATATAAAAGTTCGCACTTATCGGCGCTAAGAAATAATACGCAAAGGTCTCGGCCTCGCATTTTTAGATTTACAAATTGATACAACATGTAAACTAGTGCACATAATTATAACGTCACCCAAAATTTTAAGTGTTCGGGGGTTTTTTTTACACAGATTTACACAAATTGAATAGGGGAACAAAAACTTTTGCTTTTATCGTATTCAGGACACCACAAAACCATATTATGAAAAAACCGCATCAAAATCCTTCTTCTCTAGTGAGATCTGAAGGTGACGTTATAAATATGCACATCCTTAAAACTGTTTTTATCTCAAATTTTGGAGCTAGTACCAAAATACCCACAAAGACAAAAAGTGAGAATTATGTTCCAAAAACAAGTTTTCAACAAAAAAGCTTGATAAAATTTCCATTTTTGCCAAATTTTTATTTTTTCAAAACATTGCCAAATTGCCGATTTCCATTTTTAGCAATTTTAAAAATGATCCAACCTCTTGAACTACATGAGATGAATTTGCTCGAGCTTTAAGAAAAGCTGCGTATGTCAGACAAAGATTTTGAACGCTGGATGACCAATCTAGGTCTATTTCATAGCTCGATGTTATGTTATAATTGTTAGCAACCTATGAGAGATAGAATGCAAGGAAGAAACAACTGGTGGATTTGTGAGCACCAAGATTGCCGATTCGGCCCAACAAACCAACAAAAGAATTCTTAACTGTAATTTTTCGCTTTATTCTATCTTTTTCGACTCCATCCTTTTTAGGGTACTTTTTTTACCCATAAGAAGACAAGGCGAGTGCCTTTAAAATCGATAATGCTCCTTTCCTACCTGGTGATACTAAAAAAATTCGACTAGAAGAATCAGAAATGGGAAAAATTTTACTCTACTCGGTCCAGATGGACAAGACATTGGATTTGATTTTGTGTGAATAACATTTTCATTTTCTATTCTTTTATCTATTTTTTAAATAAATTTTTTATTGGACTCATAAAAACCTATGGGACTCATATTGTCAACTAGCACCGGAATAAAATATAGTCAAAGTCAAGAAAATAAGCTATTTTTACTCATTTCTTAGAATTTCTAAAATTTGCATAAAATCGAAAAATTTAAAAAGAAATTTTGCATAAATTTGATTAAAGTCTTTTTGGATAATTCTTTTTGTATTTAAAATTAGATCATCTGAACTTTATTTACATAAAAAAAGTAAGGCAGTTGTCATTAAAAAACTCGTATTTTCCACAAATAAAATTCACCATTCTATGGGTCACTAATCGAGACTCAATAAAAATAAAATAAAAAATTTAGATATTTTGTTAAGTATCAGATGAATGTAGTCAGGCAGTTTTATCATCAATTTCATAACACTTCATAGTCACTTGATTTGAATATCAAGTGTCTATGAAGTGTTATGAAATTATCATAAAAAATTAAATGTACTTTATACCAGAAATAAGTGAATAATAATGGTAAAAAGGGCGTTTACCTTTTAGAGACCATAATGAAGGATAATTTTTTATTTGCATCTTAATTGGTGTGAGGTGTCACTTTTTTTTCATTTTATTTGAAGTATCAAATGATATTGTCACGAAATGAATATTGATAAATATTAATAAAACAGTATAGAATCTTACCTATTAAAGCACAAACGCTTGCTTGCTTTTTATACCGGAAATAAGTGTAACAATAAAAAGGGCTTTTATCTTTTAGTGGCCATAAATCGAGGACAATTTTTTATTTGCTGTTATACATCTTGATTGGTGACGTGTCACTTTGTTTTCATTTTACTTGAAGTATCAGATAAAATTGTTATGAAATGAATATTGATAAATATTACATAAAGTAGTATAGAATCTTACCTATTAAAGCACAAACGTTTGCTTGCTTTCTTGTGCTTTCTTTTTAGGCACAATATTGGTAAGAGACGATATCTCGAAAGTTCGAACCTAGGTGGCCATAATTTTAAACGGTTTGAGTGCACTCCAATTTGAATTTATTTAGTGAGATTGATGCATGGGAAAGTTTTTAAAAGTCATTTCGAGCCAAAATGGTGATTCCCAAAAATACAAAACCTTGTCCGAAGCTCAATGCCCACGATTTTACGTGCATTTTTTGAATTTTCTAACCTCTCTAAAACACTCAAGATAATTTTTTTAAGGTCAAAATTTCATTCTGGCAGATGTATTTCAACGTGGAGAAAATTTCTAGTGTGATTTTGAAAAAATCCTTTCGATACCTCCCACTATGGCCACCGTGTAAAAATGGGTCAAAAATCGAAAGTTCTCGGATTTTTTCGAAATCAATCTAGAAATGTTCTCCGTGTTGAAATACATCTGCTAGAAAAAATTATCTATGCAGTTTTAGACAGGTTGGAAAATTCAAAAATGCACGTAAAATCGGGGGTATTGAGCTTCGGACAAGGTTTTGTATTTTTGGGAATCACCATTTTGGCTCGAAATGACTTTTAAAAACTTTTTCATGCATTAATCTCATTAAATAAATTCAAATTGGAGTGCACTCGAACCATTTGATACAAAGTGCGAACTTTCGAGACATCGTCTCTTAAATTTTTTCCAAGGATCTAAAAATTGTTTCTAAAAGAAAATTTTTTTGAAAAAATTGATTTCATAAGTTCAACATATATACTGAACAAGCTCGGAGGCGAAAACAAAGACTGACAATTTTTGAGATGTGTATTTGTAGTTATGTTATATTTATATATATTTTTTGTTATGTTCGATGAGCTAAACTGAACGAAAATCTAGCTCCATATCTTATGTTTTTGTTGCTTATCATCTTTTCCGTGAGCTTCGGCAGGCGCTCGGTCTCGTTAAACGTGTAGATGATAATTAATCAGATTTAGATGTGAAACCTTCCTTGCTGAAATAATGGGAGATTTTAAGAAAAAAATTCTTTTTATATTTTTTACTTATGTTGTTTTAAACACATTCGCACTGAAAAAGCATGAAAGCATTAAAGATAGAGATCCATATGAAGTGTTAGGGTTAGACAAGGTTAGTTTATGCCCAAGTGGGTAAAAAGACAAATATAAATATTTATAATTTTAGGATGCATCATTTGAAGAAGTGAACTTACGATATCGCCAATTGGCTAAAAAATTTCAACCAGAACTTGGTGGAGATCCGAAAATTTTCGAACCTATGAAAGAAGCGTATAAATATCTAAAAGAAGCGAATGTGATCCACAATAGCCAACCAAAAACTAGTGGTAACATTAAAAAATAAAATGTTTTTCCATCATTTAGCTTAGGGGTCGTTCACATATTATGTTATCAATTAGGGAAAGGGGTAGCTGAAATGATGACGAAGGGGAGGGGGATTTGGGTCATTGATGACATCATCTTTTATAATAAAATTTTTATGCGTCATTGAACCAATTTTTGATTTTTGATTCTGACTATCCAGGTCCAGACGACTATTTTCAAGATTTTGAAATCGTCTTAAATTAAAAATATATTGGTTTAATCATATAAAAAATTTAAGATAAAAAATAATTTTTAAAAATTCTATATAAATCTAGTTAATTTAAAAAAATGATGATGATGATTGGGGTGGGGGAGAGGGGCACGCTAGTCAAAAGTGTGTTCGAAAATGTGGATCTACCGCATTTTGGTCAAAATCGATTCTAAATGATTATTTAAGCATTATTAACAAAGAATTTAATGTTTTCGAGTTTATGCCGTTCCGTTTTATAGCTTTTTAGAAGTTCACGGAACACCTTTTTATACGAGCAAGTATATGTCGATATACTTTCATCGAGGATCGATAATTTTTAGAAAAATGCGTTTGAAAATACGTTGATTTTTCAATTTTCAAAAGGATGTGGAAATTGATAGGACTTTCGTGAAACGTCGTAACATGTCGTAACGCGCCTTGAAACGTCGTGACGTCGCGAAGCCTCGTGTCGTAACAAATCTCGTGCTACCGTATCGTCCATAGTGTCATACGACACGGTTGTACGACACACACAGTCGTACAACGTGACATGTGAAGCGTCGTATCGTATGCTAAATGTCGTACGACAGTATCGTCATACGACACTGTGTCGTATGGTACTATGGATGATACGGTCGCACGACATTTATCGTGCTACACGAAGCTTCGCGACGTTACGACGTTTCAGGACGCATCATGACACGATACGACGTTTCACGACTCGTTGTGACATCAAGACGCAGTTCACGATGCATTTCACGACGCGTCGTTTTTCGAGAAAGTAAACGACCGCCGAGAGAGGTTTAAAAATCTCAAACATTTGATAACGTAATATATGAACGCTTTCTTATTTAGCACCTCTTAAAAATAATACTAAGAAAATATCGAAAAATGACAAAACATCAACAGTATATCAGAGTATTGAAGCGAAGTTAAAAATTCATCTTGAACTTATTGTTATGACGGTTTTGTTCCTTGTTTTTATTTATTCATCTTATTTCAATATGCAATCAAGAACAAATGAGCCGATAAAAGTAAACTTTGTAAAAGACTTCTTATGAAGTATATTTCTTATGAAAAATACTTTTGGAAAACCCTGTTGAAAAAACAGAATGCATAAAAAAGCTTTCAGATGTTTCTCACACACTTTAATTTCACATATGACGGAATTTCAAGTTTTTTTTAGAAAATTTTATTCTTATTATACATCTCAGTTTGTGTTCTTGATATTTATTTAATACACAGTTTGTTTTATGCGCAAATTCCTGTGAGTTTAGAAATTTTATTATTAAAAATATTTAATTTTCAGTCTTGGATCTTTGTTGGTCTCTTAGTGATTCATGTTGGTCTCGTAATGATTCCTTTTATATCTAACGAGCTTTATAGTGAAACGCTCACAAAATTTCTTTGGCCTGTTTTATATTTCATCGTCTCGGGTTTATTTGGCAACGGTATTTTCATAGGAGTAGCCAAGGAGAATGGATAGCACTTGTTTTTGGAAAACCAAAGAAAAATAAAAAGCATAAAAGACCTTTAAGATTTCAAATTTTTGAGAAAAAAATTCCCTCGCCATTCACTCCCGTCGTGGCTACGCTTATGAGATTTTTATATTTCTATGGGATTTGTGCAAAATAAAAATTGAAGATAGAGAATTGTACAGGGTGTTTCAGATGGGTATAGTACGAAAGAAAATCAATTATTTCTACATAGGAAATTTTTTTCAAAAACGAATTTTTGCATGTGATTCATGAGAGCGATATCATTTTAGTAACATAAAAAATGAAGAAAAAAGGGTAGTGGCATGTGGCTTAATGATTCATGCTCCAAGAGTTAAAAATTCAATACTTTATGATGTTACATATCTAAAAAATTCTATTTTGCTTTTTTCCAACATGAGGGAAGTATTTATATCCATTTTACGACATTAACCCACAATTAACCCCTTTTAGTAAAGAGAGTTAACCCTTACTGATTAACCCCTTTCAGAAAGTCCCCAAAAATGGGAACACCCCCATGAATTTCAAAAAATTCTCTGCTAAAAATATTTTTAGAATCCATAGATTATGTTATAAAAAGGATTATCAAAATTCATGAAATTTTCGTGGAGTTATGCCAATTTTTGTGCAGTTTTTTCAAACTTAGAAAAAAATTCACAAAATCGAAAAAAAGTTTACTGGTTTAGATATCGCTTTTTTGTCATAAACATGTTACTAGCATTGCAATGAAGCATTTTATCATGTTTTTTGGGTGTTCCCATTTTTGGCTAACTTTCGACAACCGTACCTTGTAACTTTTTAAATATTTTTTGTAACTATTATTTTATAACTTTTTCCAATTTTATTATTATGAATTAGTTTTGTTTAACCATTATTCATTAGCTAAAACAATTTCTCTATATCCTAAATTTTTTAGTTAAATTTACTAAAGTAGCGGCAATAAAAAACCGGTCACCTTGTAAAAAATGATTGAAATTAAAATTGTCTTATCTCCGCGAAATTAAATTCATTTCAAAAACGGTATTTTGCAGTTAATTGTCCATCAATACAAGTAACAAATATAAAAAACCGTTTTTGAAACGGATTTAATTTTGCGGAGATAAGACAATTTTAATCACTTTTAAAGAGTGGCCGGTTTTTTTATTGCCTCTACTGTCTAAATTAATCTAAGCAGATAAACTATACTCTAAATTTTTCTAGACATTTACGCTATGCTCAGAAAATAGGAAAGCAAATAAAAGTGTTGCCGATTATGTTTCCTTCAGCCTTTATTAAAAATGAAGAGTGATTGGTTGATACGGTGAAGAGGTGTCTCTCTCTCTTTCTTGATTTTTAACCCATCTTTGCCGATAAATCGTATAAGGGGGTATTCACATATTACGTAATCAAAAATTTCGCCTTTTTAGACCTCCCCCTCCCTCCATAATCATAATCATCAACAATATATTGGGTTGTTTGGAAAGATATGTCGTTTTTTAAAATTGAATATATATGGCACAAGGAATCCGTTTTGACCAAATTTTTTTCAGTAGTAGATAAGAATGTATGCTGAATACGATCCAATCAGTCTTTTTAAGTGTATCTCATGTTTTCGTGTCAATAAACAGATTTTTGAAAAAATTCGGGTTTTTCAATGTTGAACCTAATTTTAAAATGTTGATATTTCGGTATAGAGGTTTTTTTGACGAAATTTTTGACCTTCCTAGGTTTTTTCTAGACGGGAAATCGACTGCTAGCATTTCCGTCACATGAAAATGCTTCCCTGATCCTGATTCAAGGAATGCAAAATTTTGAGCTATTTTAGGGATATGCCTCTCTAGTGGTAACTTCCAGCGGTCAAAATCAAAATTTTTTTTCAGATTCATGTTCTCCATGTCCAACCCCCCCCCCCTGAATATAAAATTTCAGTTTGGAGAACTTTTTGAAAATTCGACTTTTTCGACCGAAAAAAACATCAGGGGGACCCTTATGTAAATTTTCGGCCGAAAATTTGTGGGGTTCACATGCGGATGCCTATTCAAGTATGCTGCGTAGCTGTGGGAATTTTTTGAGTGGGTACCCCCATAAATGTGATGTCGATCGTCTTCTCATATCGCCTCTTACAACTTTTCTTTTAGCACTGACAGTTTAAATCAAACGTTCCCGATATCGTAGTTTTTGAGACCGAAAAAAATAAATGAAAAACATAGTTTTGGACACTTTTTTGCCCATCCAATTTCTTACACTGTATATAGTTAGAATTTTGCGGCGAATCTTTTGAGTCTGAGAAAAAATCGGAGAAAAATTTTTTCTTCAAAATCACACATCTTTTAATATATTTCTATCATCTTATCGTTTTTCAGTTAGAAGCAATATTCAGCAGCAAAATGCTCTATAAAATTACCCTTGGAGGATGATTTTTGGAAAAGAATCCAATAAGTTCTCATGATCCTGATTCAGGGAAGATATGGGTGCATTGAGTTGAAAATTGCCTGAATTATGATTAGGTAGATTTGTTTATGAATCGGAAATGCGAGTAATCATTCCTCGCATTAATTTATCCCTGTAAGATGATTTTTCTATAAAAAGATACCTATACTCCAAATCACAAGGGAAATAGGTGTATTGAAGCGAATATCGTCTGAATCTGGGTAATGCAGATTTTTTCTTGTTTCAAAGATGCGCGCAATCGATTTCCCGCTTAGAAAAACCTATAGGCAGATGGTTGTAGTTGAAAATTCGGATTTATTTTATTAGGGTGTGATAGTTATTTTGGGACATCCTGTAAATATTAAATAACAAACTTCAAGACCAAGAGGCATAATGTAAAATTACTGGTGCTATAAATGTTCAACTAAGCACATATGAGACCGTAATCATCAATTACTTTTGTCTTTTTTTATTAAAACAAGATGGAGTTTCTGCCCGAATAATCCACGCCCATTCAACAAATGTAACAAAAGTAATACTTAATTATCAACAAGATCAAAGAGTACCTAGTTAGGCCCCACCTAAACAAAGATTATTGCGGACAGAGGAAGATGAATTTGACTATAAATATAAGTCCCTTTTGGACATTTCTGATCTATTGATTTAATCTGACAAGTAATACTCTCCGATTTCGCCGAAAGGGGTCTCAAAAGATTCCTCATACCCGCCTTGATTATAAAATCTGTTGGAATTAGCGGCCATAGGCCGTCCTGTTCGAGATATGAACATTCAAAGTTTTATAATATTTTCATTGATTATTGATAATCTTTTTTAAATGAGAAAACCACCCTTTTATCTAAAAACATTATGTAAAAACTTTTACATAGACTCTATAACATTCAATATAGTTTTTATATATAAAAAGCCTAAAGGAAAGAAAACCTGCCTTTTGGTCTTATTAAAAAGTATGAAGCGTCTAAAGTGATGAAATACATGAAACATATGAAATGAAATAAATGCTCCCATTTTCATAGTCCGGGGGTTTTTGAGTATGGGGAACACAATTCTGACCGAAGCTTTCTAGGTTTAAGCTTTTTAAGCTGAAAATATGAATCGAGTGGAATTGACTTTTATAAAATTCGAAAAGGTGAACATTTTTTGTACTAGTATTCTTTTTTGTACTAAAAACATTTTTTATTCTAAACACTTTTGGCACCCAAAATTTAATTATTAAATAAAGTTGATTAATTTACGCATTTTTTAATGTTTATCAAGCATTTACCACTGTCTTATGCTTTTATCATGCTTTCATCACTTCGCATCAAAAAGTGAGTCATTTGACATCAAAAAGTTAACAGCTGCGTTTTTTTCTTGTGTTGTAACTTCAACCAGTTCGATTTGAATGAGCTTTGCTCAAAATTTGTTTTGCTATTAAACCAGTGATTTAAACTTTGTTTTTGCTGTAAATTATTTTTATTTCATCATTCAGACTAATAGTGATACAATGAGTGGGAATTTAATTTGTCAAACTTGAGTCTTTCAACTTCACCAGAATTTGTTAAAGTATCTAGATCAACTGAACCTGTCATAATACGTAGTTTACCTGTTCTTTTATATATTTCGCCTGATAACAGCTTTATAATGATGATTTTTCCAAAACTTTTTTTGATTGCCGATCTTTGAAAACTTTTCTCTGATCCTATAAGCCTATTTTCGCTCCAATACACGCATCTTCCTTGAATCAGAGAAGCTTTTTCAAGGTTCGAAAATAACCGCAACTGATTTCTTGCATAGAAAAACCCACTCAAATCTGGGCTAAAGTTTCGACGCTGGTAATAAGGTTGTGCATTTGGAGGACAAAGGGCAAAAGTTGTTCTTGCATTAGGGACAAAACTTGTCTCACAAGGGACAGTCACCACGTATGACACCCAAACCTCTATACCAAAATCATTTTAAATTTCTTCATACCCAAAAACGGTCAAATATGCAAAAAAATTTTACATTCAGTTCGATTAAGGGGGCTAAAACTGCGATTGAAAGTGTAAATTTTCTTTCATCTTATTGATGTTTAAATAAGACACTCATAATATTTGTGATTATGGCGCAATAGTTAAAGGGCTAGACCACTTTACCGAGAAACGCATATTTAACTATGCCAAACAGTACATAACCCCCATTTAATAACCAAAAAGTGCGAAAATGACAATGAAAAAATTTGAAAACTTCATCTTCATCCCGAAAAATTCAATTGAAAATGACTATTTTTAGCCACTATTTTCGCGCATTTTATGGCTAAAAATCACTCAAAAATAATTTTTTTATCGGAAAAATTGTATAATTTACCGTTTTCGACCATGCTCTACAACATCCAATCATTTTTTTTTTAAATTTGAAAAATTTTTTGAAAATCGATTTTTTTGCGACTTCTTTTTTGTTGCAGAAAAAGCGTCTAGACAAGGACTTTCCCAATTTCGCACCCATTCTTGCTCCTACTAAAGTAATCGTCACTTTAGCAACGTTGCCAACTATTGCGACTGAAGGACCAATTACACCTCCAAGTACATAAGTCAAAAAAGTTCCAATACCGGCTCCAATGGCAAGTCCACCAACAGCCCCAACGCTGGTTGTGAATATTACTGCAAGTTTTTCTGCTACTTCTTTTCCATTGTAACTGGCGGTGCCAACTCATTCACTCTATTCGATACAAACGTAAACATTGAGCTTGTAGTTTCTTCGGTGCTATTCAACTCGTCTAGAAAAGAAGGTTCTCGCTTCAAAGCTGATTCATCTCCATCTTTTTCGGCTGACAAAGGAGCATCAAAAAACGTGTCATTTTGTGTTTCTTCCTTATCATTTTTGGATGTTTTGATAGACGTTTTTTCTCGAAAAGGCTCAGCACGGAAAGTTGACAGTTTGGATGAGGAATGATATCTAAAACAGATTAACTTTGAAAAAATCGATGTTTTACCTCCTTAGCACCGAGCGACTATCCCATCGTTTAATCCTGTCTTCAAAATCCTTATCAACATGTTGGATTTCAAATTTATCGGACGATCCACCGCTTGCTTCAGGCACTTCAGAATCTCTATTGAAGTTGCCGGAGAAGGCATGATTGTCCCATTATGTCCACCGGTTGATGAATTTCTTTCAGAACTGCATCTTTCTAATAAACCAGAGCCAATACCATTATTCTCCAGTGGCTCCTGGAGAATAATGGTTTGTAAGAGGGGTAATAGAAGAGTGGCTTCGTTTGATACCAGAAGATGTGTGTGTTTTATAAGTTGTATCTCCATGGGATAGCTTTGCCAGTACTCATTATACTACAAAAATTACACTAAAAAATGATGATCAGACATAGATTATGGTCAATAACGTAAAAATATTACATAAACAAATTGAAAACTTGAAAAAATTCAAATTTGAATTAGTTTGTATATTAACACGAAATCAGGCAAACAAATAACAAAGAAATACAAGCTGTTAAATGCAATACGGCGTTCCAAAATGAGAAAAAAGTCTTCAAAAAAATATTTTTCTAATACTCGACAAATCGTTTCAATGCACAACTTTTATTGAAATTCAGGGAAACATTTTTTTAGTGTAATTCTCGCCGAATTTATGTCAATAAATAATTTATTTATTATAAATTTACATTTTTGCCTCTAATTCGGTCAGAAAAAAATTATTTTCAAAAAATCGGTCGTAACTTTATTTTTCAACGTTTGATGAAAATTTTAAGACCAAAATTATAGAAAATGGAAATCAAAAAACGATTGTTGGAAGTCAAAATCGGTCTCAAAATCCACTTTGTGGGCTCAAAAAGTTACTAAAAACAAAGTCAATTTTGGAAATGTTAGGACAGGTTTATCAAAAAAAGCTTTACTTCACGATAATTTTCGCTGTTTCGGCTACAACATACAAAAAAATTATCGAAAAACGATTTAGCTGTAAAAATTGATCATTATTTGAAGTTTGCATACAAAATTTGAAAACTTTGAAAATTTTCAATA
>JAQGCP010000622.1:0-15654 GCA_034699885.1 Acrobeloides thornei | reverse complement strand
ATGTTGAACGCCGAGTGATCGAATCGATCGAAGACAAAGGCTGGGATCTGCTCCCACACCCGCCATACTCGCCCACCGAAGCCCCTACGGACTACCATGTTAATCGCTCGCTGAAAAACTGGATGTCGAACAAGGTTTATGACGATTTGGATGAGCTAGTCGACGATGTTAAGGCTTGGATTGCCTCCAAGAACAAGGACTTCTTTGCCCGTGGAATCGACATGTTGCCAGCCAAATGGGAAGCCGTACTTGAAGTAGACGGAGAATATGCACCAGAATAATCATTTAAACTTGTTTTTGTTGTAAATTATTGATGTTATGTTGAATAAACGGTGATATCACAAACTGCCCGGATAATTATGCACCAACCCAATATAAAGGAACGAATAAAACTTGACGAAGAAACAATTTGCCATTTTTTTAAACAAATTGGTATAAATCAGTTCAGGACTGTGGTTAGGGGTGTAATTTCAGAGAGGGTTTTCTCATAAAATCACCCTGTTCCCCTACAGTGATATTTTTTGTAAGTTCTTAGAGAGTAAAATCATAAGGGGATACTCTCGGATTTTTTCTTCCTGATTTTTTTCGTTTTCAAGGGGCGGGTCGCGTCTTGCAGTAGCTATGACCCTGAATGTTTCGCAAAAGGATTAAGTTTTAGGTGAAGGTTTACATGCACTCAATAAATTAGATATTTTGCACCGAGATATAAAACCTCAAGTAAATTTTTTCAATAATATTCATTTAAAGGACCATTCCAGTAATTTAACCATATGAAAAAATGATATATTCGGAAAGATGATGAAAAATGGAGCATTTTTTGTTTTTACGGCACGTTCTGAATTGTTGTAGCTTTCGAGATAGTTGTGTTTGAAATTTTCAATATGTTACAAGCTTTTCGTTGTAATACACAAACTTTTTGAATTTGTTGCGGAAAAATCGATTTTTGCACCAATCTTTTAAATTTTCATAAAATAAACATTGTAGCAATTTTTTATAGCTAAATGAAGCGAACAAAGTGACACCAAAATTATCCAATTTGAACATTGTTTTGGGTTATTGAAACGAAAATTCTGATTCATGTTTTTTCCCACTGGTTCTTTAAGACTATAAATCCAGTTCTCCCTCATATATCCCTGTGTCATTTTTAAGGTGTCAGAAATCGCACCTGGAAAGGTGATCGTAAAAAATCGTAGTCCCCCAAATAGAATGCATTTTTTACGATCCCATTAATGCAAATGTGTGATGTGGTGAGTGAGGAGAAATTACCAAGAAATAAATGACTTTGACCACTGTCATGTCCTCTAGCCTTCAGAAGTGTTGATAGGTTTTGTTGTCCCACACAAAGGAATGGAAAAGAATTTTTACTCTGGCAAAAGGTCGCGCGCATAAATGCATTTTGAGAGTCGACGAGAATAATTGTTTTATGGTGGTTGAAGAAGAGGTTCTCCATTAGTCAGTGTCAAAAGGTAGGGTGCCAAAGGTGTTAAGTGGAAAGGAGTGAAGAGATGAAAAATGTAGTCAAAACAATCCAAGACGACAAACAGTAGCACAAGATTTTTACAATCGATTTAGTGACATCTCCCGAGAATTTTCCCGCCAACACGACCACGCAGGGATGCATTGTAAAAGTATAAATGCAGTCAAACTCTATTTAGTGACACCCTCCCTCCGATTTGATTTAGTGACCCCTTTCGAGGATTTTCCCGCCAACACGACCATGCAGGGATGCATTGCAAAATCCCTTGTTCATAAAGTGCAACTCATTTATTTCCAAAAAGGATTATCGCTTCATTTGGTCAATAGAGAAAGTTGACCGGGTAGAGATTCCTCGACTGATTTCTGGCGGGCAATAATCTCATATTCGTTCTTAACGCTTTTGTATCTTCCACGGTTCGACGGTAATCCTCAAACAGTAGCGCTGAGTCTATAGGTCAGAGACTGGACAAACAAACGAGTGTGAGATTCTTGATTCGAGCAAAAATGAAAACAATCGAATGGTTCGTTGAGGAAATTGGCAGCATACAGTCCCGAGGACCAGTCCACTTTTGGTGGAGTTGATGCCATGTGATAGAATACAAAATTTCGATCATTTTTTGCTTTTACGGCACTACTTGAAAATCTAACCATAAAAAGTTATGAGCGAAACAAAAAAAACTTCAAACGAGTTTGAACATTGAAACGAAAACCCTGATTTATCAATCAGATTGTTTATTGAAACGATTTAATAAATATTTAGAAAAAAAGATACAGCATTTTTTATAACTCGTCGAGATGAATAAAATGACACCAAAATTATCGAATTTAAACAATCTTTTGGTTATTGAAACGAAAACCATGAATCAGGGATTTCGTTTCAATAACCCAAAAATTGTTCAAATTTGATCATTTTGGTGTCATTTGATTCATCTCGTCGAGTTATAAAAAATGCTGCATTTTTTTCAAATGTTGAATTTTATAATGCTTATTTAACCTTTTTAATAAACAATCTGATTGATGAATCAGGGTTTTCGTTTCAATGTTCAAACTTGTTTGAAATTTTTTTGTTTCGCTCATAACTTTTTATGGTTAGATTTTCAAGTAGTGCCGTAAAAGCAAACAATGCTCCAAATTTTGTGCTCTATCACATGGCATCATCAACTCCCTAAAAGTGGACTGTGGTCCTTTAACTTTGGAGACGGCATATTTTCTTAATCCTCATAAAACTTCTATCGATCTTAACACTTATTAGAGTTGCCGCTTTTTCAATTCATAATGATCCGCAGCTAAGTTATCTCCATTAAAATCCAATCCTTCAAAATCTGCCAACTTTGTCCACTTTGCGGTAAAAATACCGCTCGAGTTCATCCATCATTGGTCAACCAAACTAAGTAAAAACAACAAAAAGAACACTGTAAGAGGCGAAAAGCTAAGTTGATCCGGTTTGACCTCTAGATAAGTGCCAAATTCAACACCAACTGTTCCGGGATATAGAGAGAGATGTTATGGTAGAGAGGTTTTGCGCAGTTGTTCAACAGGCAGGTAACTTTTTTGTGTCCAATGAGTTGGGACATTTTCTTGGTTCATAAATCACAAATGAGCGGACAGAGAGCAGGCGGAAGCGCTTTTATGGTTTTTTAGAGGGAAATATAGACTTGCTGTCATAAAATGACAAAAAAATTCGATTTTTGCCAAAAAATATTGAGGAGAAATAAAATCAAGTTTAAAAATGAATTAAAAACCAGCCTCAATTTTATGGCTATCTACTTGTTGCCAATTTATACAACTTTCAAAAAAGTGTGCCGCTGGCGATAAAAGTTTTTATGTCCAACACAGCGTATGCTTAGTATAAAGAAAAGTGCTCTTCTTTGCCGCCTAATCAACAAAATATATAATGGGATTATGCGCGAAAACGATGGCGAAGCTGCTTCAAAGAAACGGCGATCTCACATTTTTACGTGTTTGTCCAAGGAAATGACCCTATGGATAAAGAAAAAACTTTATGAAAAAATTTTTAGGGAAAAAATCGAATTTTTTCGAGCTACTACACAATAGGGGGCCACCCACGTTAAAAATTTTTCGAAATTTTTTTCTGCAAATGGCCCCTTTAGAAATAAAACACATGAGAAATTCGAATTTGACATTTTCGAAGTGAAAAAACGCTTCCCTGATTCAGGAAAGGCCTATGTATTGAAGCGAAAAGTCGCAAAAAAGCGATTTTTACCAACAAACGACCCCTTTTGAAGTAAAAATGTGCGGGGAATCAGAATTTGACAATGATCAAATTCCCCAGATTCAAGAAAAGCTGTATATCGACACGAAAATTCAAGAAAATAACATATTTTGGTCTAAAAACAACTTTAAAACTAAAACTTTTTGCAATATTATAGTTAACCAATGATTTAATCCAATTAACAAATAATTTTCTCGAACTTTCGCGTCGATATACAGCTTTTCTTGAATCCGAGGAATTTTATAAATGTCAAATTCGAACTTCTCGCACATTTTTACCCCAAAATGGGTCGGTTTTAGGCAAAAATCGCATTTTTGCGGCTTTTCGCTTCAATACACAATACGCATTCCCTGAATCAGGAAAACATTTTTTCGCTTCGAAAATGTCAAATTCGGATTTCCCGCATGTTTTTACCCCTAGAGAGACATTTCCAGAACAACAATTTCACGTGGGTGGCCGACCCCCTATTGTGTAGTAGCTCCCGAGTTGTTTTTTCGTTTTGTGCATATTTGTGTTCATCATACAAATGTAGATGGGTGTTCGAGATTATAATTGATGATAAAGGTCATTCGTTTTATCCCCCATTAAGAGTAGAGACATGACAAGAGTCACCCCCCAACAAGATGGAGATTTGAGTCCCCCAACAGGATGGAGATCAAAAGGGGCTCAAAAACAGGTGTGAGAAAAAGAAGAGAAAACACAGCATTTCTGGAATGCCGACGACGACGACGATGACACACACCAGTGTCCACTCTTGATCGCGGCGAAAATTGACCGCCAAATAATTTTCACGCGAGAAGTCAAGCGTGAAAAATCAAGTTCACACAAAGTCAAGAGCGGCGGAATTAAGTGGCCAGAAAAAAATGGAATGCTCTCAATGGAGCCAAAAAAGAGAGCCTAATAATTAGAGGGTGAGTAAAAAAAAGTACTTTTGCGTTTTTTGGCGAAAAATTGGCAACCCTGATTCAGGGATCGCCAATTTTTTTTAGTACGGTTTTTTTAGCTCACCCTGTGGGCTAAAAATAGCGGGTCCATGAAAATGAATTTTACAAAAAAATGAAAAAAAACTAAAACTTACGTATTTCTAGACCCGAGGTGATAACAAATAACAGTAGTAAAATAAGTAGGGACATAGCTACAGATCAACTTGACTAGGATAAAATATACTAATAGTACAAAATTGAAGCAAATATTAAATTCGTGTTAGAATTAGGTGCGTGATGGGGGCATGTTGATATGTTCCTTTTTGAAGTGAAAGCTTTGAGGAGAGCCTAAAAAATTTTCAAATTTTGAGTAAAATTTTTAGCACCATTATTATGTCATAGACCGACAAAAACTGATCTTGCTCGCATATGTTACGGGACTGATCAGATTTTTCCGGGAAAAAGGCTTAGCCTTAGGCATAGCCTTAGACTTAATCTTAGGTTAAGGTTTAGCCTTAGGCTTAGCCTTAGACTTAACCTTAGGCTTGGCCTTAGGCATAGCCTTAGGCTTAGCTTTATGCCTAGCCTTAGGCTTAGTCATAGGCATAGCCTTAGACTTAACCTTAGGCTAAGGCTTGGTCTTAGGCTTAGCGTTAGCTTTATGCTTAGCCTAAGCCTTTTTCCCGGGAAAATCTGATCAGTTCAGATTTCCCGAAAACAGATTTTTCCGTAACACATATAACAACTACAAAAACAAAAGTAAACTAGCGCATTGTTGTCATATGCGAAAGAGGCGGCCTATTCGATCGCTCATTGCTCCGCCTACTATGAGTCTATACGGATGTAAAAATGAGTCAAATCGAGAAGCATAAGGGCAAAAAAGCTATATATGTGACATAACTAAATTAAGATGAGCTAAATTTAGAAGCTAGAAAACGCTTGAAACTAATGGTTGTGCTTAATTAAATTTTTTTCTTGAAAATTTTTAGCAAATACAGAGAGAAAAAAACAAAAATCATCCAATTTGAACATAGTTTTGGGCTATTGAAACGAAAACCATGAATCAGGGTTCAGGGTTTTCGTTTCAATAACCCAAAACATTGTTCAAATTGAATAATTTTCGTGTCATTTTATTCGTCTCGGCGAGCTAAAAAATGGCGTCTTTCTTTTTAAAAATAATAAAAAGGCAAAAAAGTTAAAAACAATTGGACGCAAGCGGGATTCGAACCTGACTCGTTAAAGTGCAATCATGAATTAAAGTGCAACCTAACCATTAGGCCACCATAGTTTGCGTGGGAGGAACATTTTTTGCAAAACGGTTTGTCGTAGTACAAAAACAGATTTTGTGCTCAGGCATGGCAGAGTGGGTATAGTCGAAGTTGTTTTTTGGCTACCACGAAACTTTTTATTGAATCAGGCAGCGTGTACATTGAAACGAAAAGAAACGTGAATCCTTATTGAAATGTGGATCTTTATATATTTGAAACATGGATCCTTATATAGCTTTTTGATGCATCCCGTGGTCGTATGGCGGGAACATCAGGATTAGTTTAATACTATAGTAGTTAGTAGTAGTAGTCTGTAGTAGTAGCAGTTTGTAGTAGTAGTTAGTACTAATCCTGATTTTCCCACCATACGACCATGCAGGGATGCATCAAAAAAGCTATATAAGGATCCACGTTTCTTTTCATTTCAATGTATACGTTGCCTGATTCAAGAAAAAGTTCCGTGATAGCCAACAAAAAATTTTCGACTATAAAAAAGAAATGTAAAATTATATTATAAAAGTCAACATTTCCTAAAACACTCAAATGATCTCTATCAACAGAATTTGAACGACTTTTCCACACTCTATAATACACATTAGTCATAAGCATACGCGAATATGAATTTTTTTTCATCCGAAAACTAAATTTAAACTGCGCCCGGTCAGCCCAATCTCATTTCACGCTAATACGAAAATAGTTTTTTTCTGCCCGCTCTCATCCAATTAATTTGTATTACTTTTCTCATAACACTTCAACACAGATCGTGGAATGAGTAGCCCGTGAATCAGGCAAAAAACTTTCTGATCCATACATTGCACGGCGTTCGAAAATCGGGGAAAAAGTTTCGCAGATCATAAGTCGCCATGGTCAAATGGATAGGATCGTAGACATTACTACTTGAACGGGGAGGGTTCGATCCTGGAGGGCCGAAATTTTAATTTTAGCGTTTCAAAAAAAGTTGTTAAAACAAAAACAACTTTTTTTAAATCGCTAAAATTAAAATTTTGGCCCTCCGGGATCGAACCCTCTCCGTTCAAGTAGCAAAGTCTACGATCCTAACCATCTGACCATGGCGACTTGTGATCAGCGGAACTTTTTTCCTGATTTTCGAACGTTGTGATTGGTTTGCGACGGAGCAGCCGGATTCTATTGGGGCGCGTGTTTTGTGGAAATTGCCTGTGGTGACATCTGTACGAAAATGTTTGAGGTTTTTTGCGGGGGATTTTTTTGCCGTGATTCAAATTCTAATTTCGTTTCGGGTACACTAACAATATTTACACCTTAAAATGGGGATTGTAGAAAAAATTTGTTAGAAAGATTATGCCAGATGTCTGGGTATTGTTTCCGGCTGTTTTGAGAGTTTTTTAAGGCGCGGATTTGATGGATTTTATTCAGCTTTGAATAAAAACTAGGACTAATGGGATCGGAATTTTTCAATCGGATTAGGAGTCGAAAATTTACTTTGTTTCCTACGCGTCGTTATACAAAGTTGGTGCCCGAAACGAAATTAGAATTTGAAGGCGTTACTTACGCGCTAATGTACAACGGTTGGGAACTACTACACAATCGGGGGGAGGGGGGGGGAGCACGTGAAAATTTTTTCTGGAAATGACCCCTCTAGATGTAAAAAAACATGCTGGGAATCCGAATTTGACATTTTCGAAGCGAAAAAACGCGTCCCTGATTCAGGGAAGGCGTATTGTGTATTGAAGCGAAAAGTCGCAAAATGCGATTTTTGCCTAAAAGGGTAAAAATGTGCGGGGAATCCGAAATTTAACATTTCTTGAATCCAAGGAATTTTATAAATGTCCAATTCGGATTCCCTGTACATTTTTACCCCAAAAGGGGTCGTTTTTAGACAAAAATTGCATTTTTACGACTTTTCGCTTCAATACATAGGCCTTCCCTGAAGCAAGAAACCGTTTTTTTGTTGATACAACCCCATATTTTTTGCCAAAAATTCGATTTTTGTCAAAATTTCGATTTTTCCCACAAATACGATTTTTTTTTAAAGTTTTGTTTTCGAATATGTTGCAGAAAATTAAAAATTTTGAGCACGAAATTGTACAAACACGTCTCGTAGTTGAAGAAAAATTGGCCTAATCCAAAAGTCGCGTTCGACATCCCCAAAACGACCTCAATATTAGGCCAATTTCTTTATATGGAAGGCCCTAAGGGTCAACAAAACAAACACAAAATTATTAGC
Source organism: Acrobeloides thornei (assembly GCA_034699885.1). Taxonomy (NCBI): domain Eukaryota; kingdom Metazoa; phylum Nematoda; class Chromadorea; order Rhabditida; family Cephalobidae; genus Acrobeloides; species Acrobeloides thornei. The sequence continues at coordinate 7,548 of JAQGCP010000622.1, read as the reverse complement.
ATAAACTGACTTACGCCAGGCTCATATTTCAAGTCCACTTTTATGGGAAATAAAAAATGCTATAAAAATATCCTTTTCTGGAGGCAAAAAAACTTCCATCAACCTAAAGTAATTTAGCATAAAGTTTTAGTATAAATGTACAGGGTGACGCAAAAAAGTGCACTTGTTTGTTTTTTTGGGGTCCGGAAATTTATTTTCCTAAAAATGACTTCGAAGCGAAAAGTGTCTTTTTTTCGCATTTTTGCGAAATTAAAAAAAAGACTCTTTTCGTTTCAAAAACCCATTTTCCCTGAATCAGGGTAAGCGTTTTCAAGATTCGAGAATGCGCGCAATCGATTCCCCGCATAAAATTATCTCTAAAAAAGTGATTTCCAGATAAAAATATGAAAGACACTTTTCGCTTCAAAAACCCAATTTTTGCCTGAATCAGGGTAAACGTTTTCAACGTTGAGAAGAAATGCGCACAGGGGTCATTTTTAGAAAAATAAATTTCCGAGTCCCAAAAAATCAAACAAGTGCACTTTTTGCACCACCCTGTACAATTTTTGGTTCGAAAAAATCAACACAAATCCAATTTTGTGAGCCTCTCGCTAACTTTTTTTTCTCTAAAAGTTGTCCAAAATTGAAAATGCAACCTATATGGGAATATTGGTTGTGACAGAAAAAGAAAGGTCTGGCTCAGTGTGGAAGAAGAGTGAAACTGAAATGTGGAAAACTCCATGCAAATGAAATTTCTTATTGAACCGACGGAAATGGACTAAGATCCGGCCTCTTGTCTTCGAACTCTCTCACTCAAACTGGTGACATGCACTTTGGATTAAACGAAAATTAAGTGGATGCTTGTAGACGTTTTGGATAGGACTTGAAATTGAAATTAGACAAGGATAGGAACACTTCCTTCCTGACCCTGATACAAGCAAAACTTCCCTGGTCCTGATTCAGGGAAGAGATATGTGTATTGAAGCGAAAATAGGATAATATAGGGTCCGAGAAGCGTTTTCAAGGTCCGGCAGTGCGCGTTTTAAGGTCCAGCATTTTTTCAAAATTTTTGAAAAAATAACAAAAGTGTACTTTTTGGGGCATCCCTGCGTGGTCGTGATGAAAATTCGTCAAAAATTGAAAACTTTGTTAATGATTCCTCCCTCGAAATTCTCGGGAGGAATCACTAAATCGAGAGTTGATTTACTGATCTTGATTTTTCCGTCAACATGCATCCCTGCGTGGTCGTGTTGGCGGTAAAATCAAACTCAGTATATACTGACGACCACGCAGGGATGCATGTTGGATGAAGAGCATTTTTTATAACTCGTCGAGACGAATAAAATGGTACTAAAATTTTTGACAAAATATTGCAATTTTTGACGAAGTTTTCAATTTTTTCGAATTTTTGACAAAATTTTTAAAAAAATTGAAAATTTCGAAAAAATTGAAACCTTCATCAAAAATTGAAAATTCAATTTTTTTCGAATTTTTCAATTTTTGACGATGTTTTCAATTTTTTCGAATTTTTGACGAAATTGACAAAAAATTGAATTTTCAATTTTTTGAATTTTTCAATTTTTGACAAAATTTACAAAAAATTGAAAAATTCGAAAAAAATTGAATTTTCAATTTTTGTCGGAGTTTTCTATTTTTTCGAATTTTTTAATTTGTTCAAATTTGTCAATTTTGACGAAGTTTTCAATTTTTCAAAATGAAAAAATACATATATTCGAATTGAAAATTGGCCACATGAGCCATATCAGCTCATCATCTCCAAATCCCCATCCGAACTTCTTCTCGAAATGAGCATAGTGGAATTTAATTGAGTTGTGAAATTAAGTCCTATTCCTGAACTCTCGGAAACGAGCTTATGCCATATCCGAAAATGGACACTCCGAAAATTTGAACATTGAAAAGATGGAACGAAGAAGACGCTCGCTCACTCACACTAGTTGGACCTTACTTGGTCATCACATCGCTCGAAGCTAAATAGCCCTAAGTGGACGACGAAACGGGTCATTAATAGAATTTCGAATTTGACAGATTCTTGGCTCGCACGCATTTTCACACACAGGCTGCTGCCCCCGCTAGGTTGGGCACATTGCTTCATGAGCAATGTTTTATTCATATATGGTTAGGTGCATTCAAATGTTGTTGCGTCAAAGGCCCTCTCCACTTTATATAGAAGATAGGCTAGGATCTCCTCTCATTCCACTCCATTTGCCTTGTAATATAGGAAATTGGATTTTTTCGCACCTGTGTTGGCTTCAAGAAAAGCTCAACAATTTTTGTAAATTTTGAAACATGGAGCAAAAATTCCATACATACATACATGGGACGAACAAAATGACACGAAAATTATCCAATTTGACGATTGTTTTGAGTTATTGAAACGAAAACATGAATCAGAATTTTCGTTTCAATAATCCAAAACAATTTTCAAATTGGATAATTTTTGTGTCATTTTTTTCGTTATATTTAGCTATAAAAAAATCGAATTTTCCAAGAAAAATCAAATTTTTTAAAAAAATCGAAAAAAATGAATTTTTCAAGAAAAATCGAAAATTCGAAACTTTTTACCGACCGAACTCTGATCCTTTAAGGTTGTGTTCACAATGGCGCCACACGCCATATCGCATGCGATATCGCGCACTTTAAATTTTCGTGTCAATATACAAATTTGATTGATTCAGGGTGCGTCAAGCATGTTGAAAAAGTTGTTGAAAAGTCGTTGAAAAGTTGTCAAAAAATGTTTCGACTTTTCAACAACTTTTTGATAACTTTTCAACAATATGAACGCAGTGAAAATTCGTTCCGCATCCTCAGGAAAGAATTTTCACTGCATTCATGTTTTCGTTGTAATACACAGATTTTTTTTAAATCGCCAACAACAAACGCAATTATCTCAAAAACTACAACGATTCAGGCCATGCCGTAAAAACAAAAAATGCTCCATTTTTCCATGATCTTTCTGAATATCAACACCATATGGCAACTTTTTTCTATAATTTTATGAAGATTATTCAAAGAGAAACAAAACGAAACATTTTACGACGAAAATTACTCAACGGCACACATGTTTCATACAAAGTTGATAGGAGGGTAGAAATTAGAAAATCGAACACGAGATCGGCCGCCTACTTTTTTTATGATAAACAGATGGCATAACTGTTCGGTTCTCCTTTACGTTTGATAAATTTTGTCCACAGGGTCGAGGATTATGAATAATCACCGACTCGATTGCAGAGTCCCGAAAAGAAGAAGATGAAGAAGCGGTTTTCGTCGTCTGTAGTTTTTTGTTTGGATTATGGATTATCGGTCAGTGTTTTTGGAGCGAGCGATAACCATTGTCCCAGAGAGAAAGAGAAAGGCGCAACTACTGATCTTGAGTAGCGAAATTTTTTGAAATGAAAAAATTGCTTTTTATACAAATTTTTAGATAAGGAAAAAACTTTAAAAAATTCGAATTTTCATTTTTCTTGATGCATTTAAATCGAAAAAATTGAATTTTTCAAGAAAAATTGAAAATTCAAATTTTTCACGCTCATCCTAATTTCAACAAAATCATGGATAGGCCGTGGGAATGACTAAAACAAAAATTTTCCTGCCCTATCCCTCGTACATGAGATTCGCATAAAACAAGTTATAAAAAATTGTGTATCGTCACCCAACCGTGCCTAACATGCTCGCACAATCAAATAAACCAAATGTGAAACAAGGATGGTATGTCATGTTGGGCAGAAAATTGCATAAATCGCTTAATTAGAGAAGCCTCCTTTAATTGGAATAGATCCAGGAACAAAACAACCCGCGCCATACACAACAATTTTAGATTAGTGACAAGACAATTACATTTCTCTATTCATTGGGCCGATGAGAGAATTTGGGAATCATACCATATGGGGGATATAAGCACAAGCTAGAGATACTTGCAAAAAATAAGAAAAAGATAAAAATAATTGTAAGGACCAGTCCCACTCGGAAAAATTCTAATTAAAAATTATATATTCGGAAAATTCATGAAACATGGATCATTTTTTGTTTTTACGCCACCCTCTGAATCGTTGTAGTTTTCGAGAGAATTGCGCTTGAAGTTGACGGTTTTGAAATTTTGTGTATTACAACGAAAACATGAACTAGGAAAAACACTATAAAAATTCTATATTCGGAAAATTCATGAGAAATGGAGTAATTTTTGTTTTTACGGCATGTTCTAAATCGTTGTCATTTTCGAGATAATTGCGTATGAAGTTGGTGATTTGAAATTTTTTTTTGAAAAATTCGAAAATTGTTTTGGGTTATTGAAACGAAAACATGAATCAAGTTTTCTTTTCAATAACCCAAAACAATAAATCGAGACCACGTTAAGTGTGGCACCTAAACCGAACTAGTTCCTTTCATTTTCATGCAAATCTGTCGAAAAGTCATAATTCAAATTAACGCGTGCCCATAAAATGATGAAATGTTATGATTGTGATTTCGGGATAAGCGCGAATAGACAAGGACGTTCCGTTCGTTTCCACTCATAAGAAGAGAGATGTGGTATTATCTGATCTCATCCCCCTAACTTGTTGAACATGTGTTCATACATCGAAAGAATGATGAATGAGTAACGAAACGAAGACAGCCTGAGATTCAGGGTCATCTTGATTATAGGATCTATGGGGTTGTCCATTCGGATATAAGGATTTTGGTTGAGAAATAGACAATGTATGAAAATCTCTATATGTTGGATGTGGTAATTATATGGAACAAAAAGAAAAAAGAGAAGACAATAGGATGACACATGGGTGAGAAATCTTGAATGGATTTATCAAGGAGATTTTTTTCAAAAAAAAGAAATTCAAAAACCAAAATTTGCTCTTTTTTGAAAAATGCGGTTTATTGTTTTGGGTTATTGAAAAGAAAACCCTGATTCATGTTTTCGTTTCAATAACCCAAAACAATCTTCAAATTGGATAATTTTGGTGTCATTTTGTTCGTCTCGTTAGCTATAAAAAATTCGAATTTTTCAAAAAATCGAAAAAATTTCAAGAAAAATCTAAGCCGACAACTCAAAAGTTTAAAACTTGCACAAAAAGCTAAAAAACGGCGCGCAATTTTTTTCTCATTTTTCATTGGGCTTACAAAGAATCTCTTTAGCAACTCGGAAATGCCTTTCTCTTTTTTAAAATAAAATTTGTTCAAATTTTTACTTGTCCCATTTTTCATGCCTATATAATAAGACCTCATTAAAAATACGACTTTTCTTTTTTTGTCAAGTCAACTTGTCATGGAGACCATATAATTTGCCATAATTTTCAGTTTCGGCCTCCTCTGTGTGTATCAAAATGAAACAGGTGAAGAAATGAAAAAGAGAGTGCGAAAGAACGCGGCTTGTAATTATCCGATACTAAACAGAGTCTATTTTTGCCCGACTTCATGATGACGGAAAAGGTCAACGAGGTCATTTTTTATAACAAGCTTGAGAAAAACAATGAAAAATTTTCTATTTTTAAACATAAAAAAGCATTTTAAAAAATTTCTCAGCTTCTCAGGCACTTAGTAGTAAGAAGAAGAAGAAGAAGAAGTAGTAGTAGTAGTAGAAGTAGTAGTAGAAGAAGTAGAAGTAGTAGAAGAAGTAGAACTAGTAGTAGAAGTAGTAGTAGAAGAAATAGAAGTAGTAGTAGAAGTAGTAGAAGAAGAAGTAGAAGTAGTAGAAGAAATAGAAGTAGTAGAATAAGAAGTAGAAGAAGAAGTAGAACTAGTAGTAGAAGTAGTAGAAGAAGAAGTAGTAGTAGTAGTAGAAGAAGTAGAACTAGTAGTAGAAGTAGTAGAAGAAGAATTCCGAACGACCTAATACATGTTACTTTCTTTCTTTTCTTTTTTCATCCTTTGTTATTATACCGAAAGTTTATCTAAAAATCACGACATACTAACACTTCCTTATCTCGCGCATCATCTTTTTGCAAAAAATGTTTTATTCATTTTCCAAGCTCACAAGAATGTTCTTTCTTGCTATCCATGAGCAACCATTTTTCTCATCCTTATTTACCAACAACATTACAACAACAAAAAATTAGATGCTAGAATTTTATGGAAGAAGGGAGAATTTTATCTTCTTTCTGTCGACATCAAAAAGCAGAAAATAAAATTAATTACAGCTATTATCGGCTCATTTTCAAGCGGCCTTTACGAACATTTCAAAACCAGAAAAAAGTAGCCGAAAAAGGTATTCCGTTTTTCGATTAATGGGATATTTTTCTTTGATTGAAAAAAAAGATCGGTGTCGGTAGAATTTTTTGAAACGAGTTAAGTTTTTTGTGTGGAAAAGTTTACAAAGTGGATAGCGGGATGATCTAAATTTGAGAACTTCATTATCAAATCGGTATGCAAAAATATTCTAATAAGAAAAATTGCTATATAAGTCTGTTCTGTGAGAAAAACTTCCTAATAATTTCTTTAAAGGACGGAAAAAAATCGGGTCGGAAAAAAGTTGTCAATTTTTGTTGATATTCGAAAAGTTCATGAAAAATGGAGCATTTTTTATTTTTACTGCATGTTCTGAATCGTTGTCATTTTCGAGATAACTGCGTATGAAGTTCTTGATTTGAAATTTTGTGTATCACAACGAAGACATGTACACAAACTCAAAATTTTAAACGCAATTATCTCGAAAACGACAACGATTCAGAACATGCCGTAAAAACAAAAAATGCTCCATTTTTCACGAACTTTTCGAATATCAACAACAAATGGCAACTTTTTCCCGCTCGGACTGGTCCCTTAATAAATTCAAAAAAATTTTCAACCTCAGTACAATTATTGTACGTTTTTCAATCATTACTTTTTTTCGGCTTTTTAACCCTGAAAAGATTCTTTTCAAAAAGCCCATAACTGGTTTTCCTATTGAATTCCCTAAATACCCCCAAAAAATGCCTCAATCACCATCGAATGACTGTCCTCACAAACCATGTGAAAAACCTCATTTTACAAAAAAATCTTCATCTTCGTTCTCACATTTTATTCATGGCCCCTGCTATGCATAACAATGCGAAATCGAAACCAAAACATTGATGAGACGAGGACCATGGGTCAAAATAAAAAATGACTGCGCAAGATTTTTTTTCTCCTCTTTTCGCGCATTTGTATTAGTAAAAGATTAACAAAGGAGAAGCGGAAATTCACGGCACAGATGTGTACAATAGTTTTTCTTCCGTCGACTAGGATTTTTTGTTGGTTGTGTAGTCCGTTTCGCAACACGTTTCATCGACTATGCTAGTTGTAAATAGGAAAGGAAAAGATGGATGTGAGAAAAAGTGTTTTGGTAGCAGAATGGAACACAAAATATATGGATATAGATGAGCAATGGTGGCGGATTTGAAACTCCATTCACCGAACTGGGAGGGAAAATTTCTTTAAAAAATTGTTAAAATCAGAAAAATTGGGTCCAACTAGGTCAAAAAATTTCTGACTCCCAAGCCAACGTAAAAATTCTATATTCGGAAAATTCATGAAAAATGGAGCATTTTTTGTTTTTACGGTAAATTCTGAATCGTTGTAGTTTTCGAGATAATTGCGTTTGAA
>JAQGCP010000621.1:0-15670 GCA_034699885.1 Acrobeloides thornei | reverse complement strand
GCGAGTTCGCGTCTTGCCGCTGCGTCTTCAAAATGCACTAAGACGCGGCGTCTTGCCGCAGAGTATAAATGGCGCCTCAAAAGTCACGGTGTAACAAACTTGCAAAAAAATAAAACCTTTCTCGATTGATTTTAAAATTGTTAGAGCGATTATTTGAGCAGTAATAACAACGAAATTAATTTTTTTTGAAAGTATGTCATACCATTTTTCGAGATTTTTCCTTGAGGGACCAAGGGGTCAAAAAATCGAATTTCCAAAAAGTTCTCCAAATTGGCTGATTTTTTGTACCCAGTGGTTTTTCGACATGGAGAACTCGAAGATGATAATTCCCCTACAAGATCTCAATTTTGATGGGTGTACGGTTTTTTTACATCGTGCACATGAACACCCCATCAATACCCCTAACGATCCCTATACTTAGGGCCTCCTAATTCGTTGCGACGATTTCGCGACGAGCACTAATTGCATCTATTTTGTCTCGACGGTTCTACTTTGTCAGGGTCAACGAATTTTCGAATGTGGTCTACAGCAAATTTATAGCTCAACGAAAGATGAATAAAAATGTCAAAGGCCACAATGGAAATTCGTTGACCCTGAATAGTTATTCTCATTTTAAAAAATGTCTCGACGCGTCGCGACGTACTAATTGTAATTAGTGTTCCCCGATTTGCAATTAGTGCTTCCAAAATTTCTTAACGCAATTAGGCCCTTATTTACCAAATTCAAACGTCGCGCCAAAATTTTGCCATAGCAAAAAGATGTATTTGCTTTAATGCTCTACTTTATCAGAAAAAAATCAAACCCAAAAAAGAAGCGCAGAAAAGGCCAAAATGTTGCAAAGGTTTTTATCCTATTTGTTACATTTATATTATGCTATTTATTTTATCAGTTGTTTTATTGAAAATTATTTAGTTAATAAATTTTAGAAATTGGATATTTATTAAAGTTCAATATCAATAAGTATGGGAAGACCAGATTTTAGAGGTGGTAGCGGCGGCGGAGGTAAGAAAAGATTTATATAGATGGGGGGGGGCTATTTGCATTTCCTGCAAATAGCCCTTTTTAGAAAGAAAATGATAAAAATATTCAAGTCGATTTTGACCAGTTTCGAAAAACAAACCGGTTTTGTCTTACTAGTTGATCTTTTCAATACAAAACTAAAATTTTTAGGATTCCGCGGAGGTCGTGGCGGTGATCGTGGAGGTGGCGGTTTTCGAGGCGGTGACCGTGGAGGTGGTGGTTTTCGAGGCGGCGACCGTGGAGGTTTTCGAGGCGGTGACCGTGGAGGTGGCGGTTTTCGAGGCGGTCGCGGTGGATTTGGTGACCGAGGAGGCCGAGGTGGTTTCAGTGGAGACCGTCGAGGTGGCGGCGGCTTTCGTGGTGGTCGAGGAACTCCTCGTGGTGGTCGCGGTGGACGTGGTGGTGGAGGAATGAGAGGTGGAAGAACTGTTGTTGTTGAACCACATCGTTTTGAAGGTACAGTTCAAGCCTCGATATATTGAGGTTTTATTTGAATAAACATGATTTTATTGAAACTCAGGCAACTTTTGCGTTCAGACGATCTCGGTAACGTTAGATTTGAACCGTCGACGCTAAAACAAAAGTTGTAGGGGATGATGAGAGAAGATGATTGACACCAAATTCATCGAAATCGAAGAAAAAATTTGTTCACTTTTGTGTTTAAAAAAAATTTAACTCTAGAGTAAAGTCTCGGAGAAACCGCGAGCGCGTTAGCGCTCGGCCCCCAGTACTTTACTATTATTAGCGTTGCCTGATCTTCAATAAAACTTGTTTATTGAAGCGATTAACAAAACTCCAGAAATGCCATTTGTAGTAAACTTCTATTCTTTGGGCGCTAGGAAGGAATTACCACACCGTTTTTTGTTTTTTTTTTGCTTTCCATGTGCGAAATTTTTTTTCGGATATATTTTTTACGTTATATTCTTTACTATTGCCATTTTTGAGCTGCTTCACGCTCAACCCAAGTTCAATTTTTTAATTTCTCGCTACTTTCCAAATGTTAACTTTTGAGATATCACCTGGTTGTTTTTTTACTTTCCAGATGTTAATTTTGAGTTGTCCACTGAAAATTAATTTGAGATGTTGATCAACCCAAAAATATTAACATCATAATTTCAAATTATAGGCGTTTTCATCGTAAAGGGCAAAGAAGATGCCTTAGCAACCAGGAATCTCGTCCCAGGTGAATCTGTTTATGGTGAAAAGCGTGTTTCTGTCGGACCTGAGGGTGATAAAGAAAATCAAATCGAGTACCGAGTTTGGAATCCATTCCGTTCTAAGCTTGCTGCCTCAATGATGGCCGGTTTAGAAAATGTGTTTATTAAACCGGGTAGCAAGGTTTTATATCTTGGTGCCGCTTCAGGAACTACAGTTTCTCATGTCTCTGATATGGTCGGACCGGTATGTGAATTAACCCTGATTCAGTGAAAAAAAATTTTCAGGAAGGAATTGTGTATGCGGTGGAGTTTAGTCACAGAAGTGGTCGTGATCTATTAAATGTGGCCAAGAAACGTCCGAATATTGTACCGATTGTAGACGATGCTAGACATCCACATAAATACCGAATGTTGGTGGGTATGGTGGATACTATTTTCTCGGATGTTGCACAACCGGATCAAGCTAGGATTGTTGCATTGAATGCGCACACTTTTTTGAAGGTATGTATTCATGGGTAGGGGCACTAATTAATGCTCCCCAATAGCGTATCCAGGAAAAAATTTCGTGGGGGTCCAAAAACATAAGGGTCCTTTATGAATTTTTTTTACTAATGTTTCACAAAAATCGAAAAAATCGCCTTGGTCCCCAAGGCGATTTGGGGACCAAGGCGTGTTAAGACGCTGGTGTCGTCCCGCCCCTCCAGCACATGTATGAAATTATCAAAGAATGCCAAAAAATTTTTAACCCCTAAATTTTTAGAACGCCGGCCATGCTGTTATGTCAATCAAAGCCAACTGCATCGACAGTACCGCTGAACCCGAAGCCGTTTTTGCGAGTGAAGCTCAAAAGTTGAAGCAAGAGAAATTCAAGCCGATCGAACAAGTCACTTTGGAACCTTATGAACGTGATCATGCTGTGGTTGTGGCTTCCTATCGAACCGGAAAGAAAGCTAAGAAAGAGGAAGATTAAAACTCTTGTTATCTTGATCTTCATTTTGATATCATTATTTTAAGAATTGTTATTTGTTATGTTTGGTTATATTCTATATAGTTTTGTTTCTGTTATGAAAGTATTTATCTCAACAATTTTAATAAAACCAGAAACATATAAAACGGATAATTTTTCCGATTTATAGGGTGATGCGAAAAAATGAGATTTTTGAACGATTTTTTCTATAATTTTCAAGTTTTTAAATTTTCACCAAAATAACTCCATAGGGGGTTTTCTATGCCAGGAATCCATTGCGAGCGTTGCCGAACCTTGAAAACGCCTCCCTGACCATGATAGTCTTTTTTCGGTTCAACACATGCCCTTTCACTGTATCAGGGAAGCGTTTTCAAGTTTCGTTTATGCACGCAATCTTTTCCTGGCATAGAAAACTCTTATTAGTATGTACCGTCATGGCTCCCTGGAAGCCGTACACTGGTTTTTTAAGGATCTCGCACTCCCATCCCAAAGGAAAATATCAAAAAAATTTTCATAAAATTTCTAAAAAATAGCTATTCCACTTATTTTCGGCATGGGAAAAACGATGGTGACAGTTAAAAATGATTTAGGAGACATATTTGGGTATGCGAAACTGGCCATTTTCCTTTATTAAACCTGTGTACGCTAGGCCTCTTTCTAATGCTAATTTTCAAACCATTCATCTGGTACTCCTAAACAACGGTTCTGGCGTTGGACGGTTGCCATCAAATGGACGCTGTGTGCTATCTTTTCTAGGGCGCTACTGGAATTGCTATCCACCATGGTACTTTTTGTGGCGGATTCTTAAAAGGCACAAAATTAGTTTAAAAACATTTTGTACACATAAAATTTCAAATAGTAAACCCGCATGGGCGAAATTATTTATTTTTTAAGTCACTTTATTTTACCATAATGGCAGGTAGACGGCGACGGAAAAAGTTTAGAATACGATAATGTGCTCGATTTTGCCAAAACCGACTCTAAGTGATTTGTCATGATTGAGTAATGATCAAAAACGCAAAAAATTTAGGTCGAAAAAATTTGATGTTTTTGAGTCACTTTGAAGGGGTCCAAAATGGCCCATTTTTAAGGGGTTTTAAAGAATAAAACACGCTAAAAACCGCGCAAATTCGATTTTTTTAATTTTAGATTTTTCTTTTGATTGTTTGCAACGTACTTCCCCTAGTTTAAAAAAATTAAACTGTGTTGATATCGCTCTTTGCATGGTTGCTTCGCCATTTTTATGCGATTTTCTTCGGCCCTCTCCATCGAGCGGGGGATTTGCGAGCGCGGGATTAAGGGCTCGCAGGGTTAAAATCTTGTGGGTTTAAGGGTGCCCTTAATCTCCCTTCTAGCCCTTAACGCGCCGAGAGATCTTAGACGGATCGGCAAGGTGTTGACTCCAATTGTCTGGTTTTTTTGCATTTTCTTAAGCTTTCAACTTGTGAAACAAAAGTTGTTTCTATCACTTTAACGAACATTTTGATACCAAACTTAGCCTATTTGTGAAAAATTTTAAAATTCGTGAAAGTCTCTACATTAAGAAAGTTTTTTGTTATTTCAATTTTTGGCATTTCGTTTTTTGTTCACAGAAATTGAGGAAAATTAAAAAATTTGATAAAAAAAGGGAAGTTTACTCGTTTTTAGAATTTTTTAGCTTTTGAAAATGTTTTGTTTCATAAAAACGCATTTGTATCACGTTTTAGTACAAGGTTATTTTTTATATGGATCCATTTATTAACGACTATGTGGTAATGTATCAACTTGGTAGCAGTGCTTATTGAACTGTACTTGCTATGAAGGATCGAGAAATTGATGAACAATTAATTCTCTTGCTTCTCTTATACTAAAAATCTCAATTTTAGTATGTCATGAAAAAGATCCCTATGCAGTTAACCGCTGAAGGTATACCCCAACATGCCCTGCGTGAACTTTCAGCTCTTAAAGCCCTGTAAAAGTGTTCGCATCCAAACATTACAAAGTATTTTTTCTCGTTTTTTTAACCAAATTTAAAGATTTACAATTCCAAAATTAAAATAGAGGGTTCTCATGCGCATTTACGGCTTATTTATGATAAGCCGTAATTGGGATTTGCACATATGAAGGCAGGAGCTACACGCATATTCGATTTCTAACAAAGAAAACCCGGTAAAAGCCATAAAAATTATGGTCAAAGTTTTTTCAAAATCCCGGTAATTTTTTATTCAACACTTAATGTGTCTATTATTTGTTACCCATTTCATTTATTTTTATGTGCAATTTTTTGTAAATAAAGTTTATCAACTTGAAAATTTTATCTTCGAAAATGGTTGTCGCCATATAATCTATCTACTTTTTTCGTTTTTTCAGTGATGCAAATCTTAGAGTAATTTTTAGGTTTTGAAAATGAACATCAATTTTCGGGTAAGCTCAGTTTTACTCTATTTGCTCTAAAATCAAATTTTAAGCTCACTCACGTTGTTGGAAGCGTTTATAAAAATGGAAATGTGGAATTTTTTCCAAATGGAACTGATATAATTTGTCCAATTGGAAACAAGCTAAATATTTTTAACTTGAAAGAGTAATTTTTTTTAAATTTTTGCAATTTTGTTATATTTTCAGGAATTTTTCATCAACCTTATCTGTTGAATCGCCGTTTAATATTCGAGTTTTGGCGGTAAATAATACGGGAACTCATGCTTTTATTGTTAATGAAGGCGAGTAAATTCGAATTTTGTGTGTGGCGCAAGGTGTTAAAAGGAAGCCCTCCCTCGAAAATTAAAATTTTTGTAAAAAAGAAAAATTTTAATTTAAAAAATGGGTTTTTGTATTCTCTTTTTTGAAAATCCCTTGTCTCAACTCCAAAAAATTCTGTTTTTTACTAACTCTTGTATCCAAAATTTTTCTTTTTTAGTAGGAAGCGGTTTTTATGTAAACCTCCTGAGTCAAGTGATTTTACACCGAATCAAATTTGGCCACGATGTACGAAGCTTAAAATTTTCGCCAAGTGGAAAGTAAGCACTTCCATTTTTGCTTTATTATACTAACATTTTGCAATTTTTCAGGAGGATTGCTGTTTGTACTGGTGGAAAAGTGGAGATTTATTCAACTTCTTATGTGAAAGCGGGGCAATTTAATCCGCTAGTGCAACAAGTTATCCGAGAGTTGTCGACAGAGCCGATTCGGACGGTTGTGTGGGCGGAGGATGAAAAGTAGGAATTGAAAAATTAAAAAGCTTGATGAAAATACGATTTAAACAAAATTTGGGATTTTTCAGAATGCTTGTGTGTGGCGGCTCAGATAATGAAGTCCGAGTTCTCTCATCTGATCGTCAATTTGCGAATATCTCTGTTTATACCTTGTCACACAAAGCTCCAATTATTGGTTGCTACTTTTTTGGAAACGGTTATGATGTATGTACTGGTTATTTATGTACTTTATCCCTTCCCCAACAATTAAAAAAATTGGAGGGAGGGGGTAAAGTACGCATTTATCAAAGATGCACGCTTGTTTATGCATTTTAACTCTCCTCTCAAAAAAACTTTTTAGGGTGTAGTAAAGTGCGCATTTTAAAATCGTGTAACTTGTTTAAGTACTTTAGCCCTTCATAAATTTTTTATTCAGGGGTAAAGTACGCACATGGCCGTACCGAAGGGGAAGGAGTATATGTACCCCTCCCATGTGCCAAAAAAGTTTAAAAAATCCAAGGGTCTTCCTTATGTTTTTAACCAAAATAAAAAATCGGGATCACATTCCCCATGAAAAAATCCTGGATACAGCACTGAGTACACATTATAATGTACAGCCACACAAAAATTTTCAGTTTTTCTCTGTCGATCAACGCGGTGTTGGCAACAACTGGGAATCCAACCTAAAACCCGATGAACTTGTACTCAAAACAGGGGACAAAGAAATCGACGATAAGGCTACAAAAATGACCTATGCCAAAACCAAAAGGTATAACCATTTTATGCGCAATTTGTCAAAATTCAAAAATTTTAGGGCATTTTTATTGGAACACGCTGGGTCCGGTCTAAGTGCAAATATCACAGCTACGGCTTTCCATAAAGAAAATATGTTGTTGGTGGTAGCATTTTCGAATGGCGTTTTTATAATTTACGAGATGCCGGAGTATAATTTGATTCAGAATTTGAGGTATAATTTTTGTCTGCCATTTTTGTTTCAATAATTGATTTTTTGAGTCAATTTTTGTTCAAAAATCGATTGTTGAAACCAAAAATTGATTTATGACTCATTTTTGAGCTCAAATTTGGTTTTTTAACTGAATTCTTGTATTGTGTTATATAAATAAAACATTCTTCCTCTTGTTAAGTGTTTTATATGTAAATTACTTTTAAAAATTCTAAGGTTAAAAAAAACAATTTTAGGACCAAAATAGATTTATGAAAAAATTTGATTCTAAAATTGATTTTTGATCTAATTTTGTGCTCAAAAATCGATTTTTTAAACAAATATTAATTTTAACCCATTTTTCAGAGTCTCAGAAATGCAAATTTCCACATTGGCTATTAACTCAACCGGCGACTGGTTAGCAATTGGTTGTGGACAAGGCTCATCCGCTCAACTAGTTGTATGGGAATGGCAGAGTGAAACCTATATCATGAAACAGCAATCACATAGTCAAGCCATTACTTCTGTAGCTTATTCACCCGATGGAGCGCTATTAGCCACCGGAGCGGAGGACGGAAAAGTTAAAATCTGGAATTGTCAAACGTGTTTTTGTGTTGTTACCTTTACTGAGCACCAAGCTGGTGTCACAGGAGTTTGTTGGACCCAGAGCGGAAAAGTTGTTTTATCGGCTAGTTTGGAAGGCACTGTGAGAGCGCACGATTTAAAGAGGTATATGTGAATAGCAGTTATTGAAATGTTTAAAGAAAATTGAAATTGCATATTAATTTGGATAATTTATTTTTTGACCAAAATTCGATTTATTGCCAAAATTCTATTTTTATCTATAATTCAAATTTATGTCTAAAATTTGATTTTTGTTCAACATTCAATTTTTTGGAACTTTTCCAACATTATATTTTATGGGGAACAATTTTGTAGAATACTACATTAACGAGAAAAATCGTTTAGGGAAAAAATGAATGGTGGGTTCTAAACTATAAGAGTCCCTTTATAATTCAAAAATTAGTGTTCTTATTTTTTAGAGCTTCAACAAATTAATCAAATTTTTCAGATACCGAAATTTCCGTACTATGGTTTGCCCTAAACAAACCCAACTTGGCTGTTTGTGCGTAGATTCATCTGGCGAGCTAGTTATGGCCTCTTCGCGAGACGATTTTCAAATTTATATCTGGAGTATGGACACAGGAAATTTACTCGACGTCCTAGCTGGTCATTCTAGTGTGGTATCCAAGATCTCCTGTTTCCACTCAACATTGGCTTCAGTCTCATTGGACAAGACTCTTAGGATATGGAATGTGGTTGAAGCGACTGGTACTGAGCAATTTTATGTCAAAGAATTGAATGTTGGCTTAATTTTGGGGTCAAAAGCGATTTTAATCCATTTTTGGGTTCAAAAATTGATTTTTGATCTTAAAATTTTTCAAAGAATCAATTTTTAAACAAATGATATATCAAAAAATTTTATTTTTCTATGTTTAGGTTCTGAAGCGATCCAGTTGATACACGAAGGGTTGGATATAAAATTCAGCCCGAGTGGAGACATTCTTGCTGCACTTTGTTACGACTCAAATATTACTTTGTTTGATAGTAAAATCTCTAGTGAAATTGGCACGATAGATGGAAAATTGGACCTAGATCCGGGTAGACAATCAACTGAGATAATTAAAAAGAAGACCTCTGAAAAGAGCAAGTACGAAAATTTATTATTATTTATAATTATAACACATGTGAAGAGGTTGTTTTATTAAACTTCCAAAATTGTCTTTTATTATTATTAAGACTTACCTAAAATTGACTTTTTTTCAGATCCTTTACCTGCATAACTTTTTCACCTGATGGCTTATTTTTACTTGCTGGTGGACAATCAAATTTATTCTGCTTATATAGTGTATCCGATCGAATTATCCTACGAAAGTTTAAAATCACCAGAAATATGAGCTTAGATGGAGTCATGGTACGATTTTTGGTTCTAAAAAATAGCCTGAAATTTTTAGCTCGATATCGACTACCGTAAGCTGTCAGAATTTGGTAGTTTGGATTTGATCGATGCCAGTGATAGTGAAGATGAAGATAGGCTTAAAAAGAAAATAAAATTAGCCGGAACGGCTCATTCGGATATGGGTGAAAGAAGCGCCAAGCCGGTTGTAAAAATCAATGCTTTGGATTTTAATCCAACAGGTGCTATATCTTTTTTTTACAAAATGAAAGTCTGCGAAAAATTGTGTCAAAAATCGATTTTTTTTATTAGCTTGAAAACCGATTTTGGATTCAATTTTGGTTCAAAAATATTTTGACCTCAGAATTTGATTGTGAGCTCAAAAATCAATTTGAGTCATTTTTAAGAGAGTTCTTACTACTTACGTTTGTTTATAAATAAAGCATTCCTCTTGTTAAGTATATTATAGATGTAATTATTTTTTGACAACTTCGGCTCCAAAAATTCATTTTTGGCTGCTCAACTTAAACTTAAAATTTTGATTTTTGACCGAGTTTTAAAAGATTTTTTTAGGTCGAAGTTTTGCTATCGTCTCAACTGAAGGTGTAGCCATTTATTCCGTAGATACTCACCGAAGATTCGATCCCTTCCAATTGGGTATTGAAGTAACTCCAGAAAATATTGAGCGTTTCTTGGAAAAGCATGATTTTACGAAAGCCCTAAGTTTGGCACTGAGATTGAACCAGTCAGATTTAGTGCAGACAGTGTTGGAGGATATACCCGTGGATCGAAGTCAGTATTTATTAAATGTCATAATATAGGACACCACAGTATACTATACAAATAATTAAAATATGCAAATTTTAGTAAAAAATCAAATTTTGAACCTAGGTTCTTGAGTACATTGAGGGTTTATAAATAAAGCACTTTCTCTTGCTAGGTTTAAATCATATGTTTAAATATTTGAAATTATAGTTGAAGCGTCGCATTGAACATGGATTTTTTTCGAAAATTGTTCTTAAACTTTCGCGAGAAATGATCTCTTTAGGGATAATTTTATGTCGGGAATACGAATTTCGCATTCCTAAAGCATGAAAACGCTTCAATTTGGAATCAAGATTCAAAGAAGCGTTTTCGAATCACAATTACCGGTGATTCAAGTAACCAACAAAGCTGAGAATGAATGCTATTGATGACCTTCGTGATACATGACTCTTCAAGAGCTCTACGAATGGCTGCTGCGCCTCTCTGATGAAGAATTTGACGTCTGACTGGTTTCCATGGGTCTACTCCATAGCTTTCAAGTGTGTGATTTTTGTGGAGATCCAATGAAGTGCGAAGAAAATGAACCACATGAATTTGTCATAAACGTGAATGTGCTTATCATTAACATTGGACTTTAATAAATAAGTATTGTTCAGAAAACTTGTTTGGAAAACAGCTTTTTCTTGATTCCAAGAAGTGTTTTCATGCTTTAGGAATGCGAAATTCGGATTCTCCGCATGGAATTACCCCTAAAGGGATCATTTCTCGCTAAAAAGTTTTAAAAAAATTTTTCGAAAAAATTCACGTTCAGTGCGACGCTTCAACTATATTAGTTCCAAATATTTTTTCAAAAAGTCAAAAATTTTAGTAAAACTCGTGGTCAACGCTCTCGGCTTAACATATGCTGAAAAACTCCTTAAATGGCTAGCCGATGAAACACCACGAATTTCGACGCGCCACATCCACTTCTACCAACTTTGGGTACGATCTTTAATGTTCACCTATGGTCACGAATTTAAATCAGCACTACAAACGAACCTCTCTAGTTTAACCGCTATTCAACAGATGCTTTCGAACCAATCTACTATGCTAGCCAAACTATGTGATCAGAATGCTTATACACTGGAGTACCTAATAATGGCTAGAAAAATGAAAATGGTTGATATGAAAGAGGAAGAAGACGGGGATGAGAATATGGAAAGTTAATGAAAAATTCTATTGTTATGATTTTGATTTCTGTTATATTTGTTATTGTTGGTTTTTTGTTAGAAATTTTAATAAAGTTTATGTTATGGCCCTATGGGAGTGATTTAGTAAACATTAAAACCGTTATACTTTTTTCTTTTATTTACAGTATATGTTTTTTGTGGTAGGAAAGTTTGAGCTGTTGTACTCTTTGGTTATGTAGAAATATCACCCATAATGAACGAACCACTAGATTAGGTATGAAAACAATATGGACTATGTATTCAAAGCTATCGCTGCAGTGCCTAAGAGTATTGAAGATTGAAATTTGAACTTGAATATCAACCCAATAACATTGATAATATGAATTTTATTGATCTATATTGGTTTAATCTAAAAGTTCTCGGACTTCACTTCTCATCTTTAAAAATGAGAAGTTAAAAATGAAGTCCGAGAACTTTTGGATCAACCCAATATGTTTATTATCTAAATTTCTGCATATAAAGTATAAAAGCTTGATTTTCAATAATTCTTTTGCTAAAATTAATATCCTGGAGCAAGTCTAGCCGGTGGACAATGATCACAGCTTCCGGGAGCGCCTAAAAATTGTCCAGAATTCATTTTAACCTATTAAAAATTTACCTGGCTCTCCAGGTGCTCCTGCAGGACCGGGCTGTCCATTGGGACCGGGTTGGCCTGGTGGTCCAGGAGGTCCATTTTGCCCTGGTTGTCCTGCTTTTCCATCAGATCCGGGTTTACCAGGAGGACCAGATGGTCCAGGAGGTCCAGGTCTGCCAGGAGTACCTGGGCGACCGGGTTGGCCAACTTCTGTACGATAGTTTCCGGGTTCTCCAGGTGGTCCGGGACGACCTGGTTGGCCAGGCTGACCGGGGAGGCCAGGTGGACCTCTAGAGCCTTGATCACCAGGCTAAAAATAAATATTATCAATAAGGCGATGGAATCTGCCTACTTTGCCATCTTCACCATTTTCTCCAGGCGGCCCAGGTTGTCCGGGCTCACCAGGTGGTCCTTTCGGCCCAGGTTCACCGTTTGGTGCCTCACATGGACATTGTGGTGGAAACAATGACTCTGGATCGGGGCCAGGTGGGGCCGGTGGGCCTTGTGGTCCAATTTGACCGGGTTCACCATCAATTCCGTCAATACCATCTCTCCCTGGTGGTCCGGGTGGGCCAGCCGGTCCTCTTCCACATGTACAACATCCACCGCTATAGGATTCTATTGCTGCATCTGGTTTATTATACACGGGTGCTGGAACGGCAGCAGCTGGTTTAGCATAGGTCTCGGAAGCAGCCGAGGGTTTATGGCCGTATGTATCGACCGGATCATCGCGGAGTTGCAGGTCGTGCATACGCCGGTTCCAAAAATCGGATAGAGTATCACGTTTTTCTATGTGGCGTTGGTTCATAATGATTCTGGCTAGGCGAGCGGAATCTTTTCGGCCGCCAGTTTTGATGTCGATCATTTCTTTCCACATATCTCGGGCTCGGGCCTAAAAATGGGCACTATTACTTTTTTCACATTTTCGCAGAAAAATTTTAATAAAAAATGGTTTCGGCCTCGTATTCAGCATCTTGATACCCAATAAATGACACCCATATTACATATAAAATTCAAAAAAAATTTTGTATTGAAACAAAAATTTGCCTAAATCAGGTAATTGCAGGCTTTTGAATTTATATGGCATGATGGGTGTCGTCTAGAGGTTTTCGACTATGTGGAACACGGTCGTAATAAAATTTTCCGGTAAAAACCCATACTTTGCAAAATTCCAAATCTAACATAACATTTGACTCCAACGTTTGTATATAGTGCAAAATAAGCGGGAATGCTATCAAACATGACGTTATTGCAACTGTACTAAATACGGTAGCTGCAAAAGCCACAGGCTTGAGACTTCGGCGCTTCTTTTCGTCCATCACAGAAAAGACTGAAATCTTTTCTTCGTTTCACAAGGATATAAATTCGCAGCGAATGATGATCTGACCAACAAGTTTGTTGGCGTGTAACCGGATTTTTGGCGGTCGAACAAGTGTGTCTTTTGATTCTTTTCTTCGGAAAAATTTTTGATGATACTTTTATGGACGATGTGAATGAGGTCTAGAGCGACGAAAAAGAAAAAGGGCTCTCATCAAGGCCGTAATTATTCGGATTTGTGAAGCTTGGTTAAGAGGATGAAAAAATTTGCAAATAAGCAGAAAAAAGTTATAACAAGGAAGTTTAAAAAGCCTTGATGACTCTTTAAAAAAGATCGATATTAAAACGAAAATTTTTTAATTAAAACATTCAAAAAATTATAAAAAAAGAACTTATTCAACAAAAAAACTTTATAAACTTTACTTGCTGAGTTTTTGTTATAAAAATTGTTTGCGCACTCTTAAAAGATTTTGTTCAAATAAAAAAATCGATATGACTTTTTGAATTTTGTAATATTAGATCAATCGTTTCAATAAACAAATTTTTTTTGAAACAAGCGACTTTGCATGATTCAATGAAAATCTGTTTATTGAAACGATTTATCGACACTAGGAAGTTTGCCAAATGAAAGTTGCCAACGAACATTGGGTATTGTATAAGCGGAATGTTGCCAAAGAATATAAATCGCAATAAAAGTTGCCTGAATTTCAATAAAATCTCGATATTGAAGCGATTTATTGAACATTACAAAATCAATCCGATGAAAAATCCAAATTTTCGGCACAAAATAAAAATTTCAATTGTTGAAGTCAACTAATTGAATTTTATATTTTTTTAATGGTAGAGCGTGAAAAATCAAAAATTTGTGAAATTTTAGAAATTTCACAATCATGAAAGTTGCGGCAAATTTGGCGACTATGTTCACCAATGTTCCTTTGTTACAAAGGTTGATGTTTCGATAAAAATTACAAAAAATTTTTGAGATATGGAAAAGCAGCTCAAATGGGGTTTAAACTGGTTGAAGTTCCATTTCCCTATACAGTAGATGTAGATGATCTTAAAAAAGAAGCCGAAAAATATAATTTAAAACATGTTTTGATCAATGCACCACCAGGTATGGATCAGAGCTTGAAAAGAGGTTTAGGACCAAGGACCCCTAGAATGTCTTGCCCAGCTAGGCTCTCCTCTTCCCTACTTTAGGTTCCCAAAAAGTGGTTCTTTTCGAATTCTGGTTTGGCGGGTCAATTCCAAATTTCAAATTTTTAGGAAATTTTGAAGCCGGAGACCGCGGATTAGCTGCTAAAATCCTCATCTCTCATGCAAATGATCGATTCAATCAATCTCTGAATACAGCTATAAAATATGCAAAAGTTTTATCCAGCCCACGGTAATTCAAAAATTTAGAAAAATCTGTTTCAATTAAAAAAATACTTGCGCTGTTCTCATCCATTATAGGCTCAACGGACACAGCATGTTTGGTGAAAATTAGCACGAATTTGTGCTATACTTTCTCTCCTGGATGATGCCCGCGCCACATACCAGGAGCACGGAATCAAATGCCGAAAAGGTGCAGGAAATGGTCAAATTTAAAAAAGTTCACCAATCGACTCCGCTCGCCGAGCGCTTCAAAACGAGTACCATATCATGGGGTTTTGGGTATTTCCCATGGCCGAGTGGCTAACGTGCTCCGCCTTCACTCATAGGGCGCGGGTTTGATCCCACGCCCAAAATTGTCAACAAGTTTTCGCTTCAATAACCCAACACAATTTTCAAATTAGATAATTTGGGTGTCATCTTATCCACCTCAGAGTTTAAAAAATTGTACCAAAAAATTCCCATAGTCAAAAAATTTTCCCCACATTTTAGAATTCATGTAATGGCTGGTATAGTCAAACAATATGAGCAATCCACATATAATATATATGTTAAAAATATTCGTATTGCTGCTGAAAAATTTGCCAAGGTATATAGTTGTTTTTAAATATTGAAAAAAATTTTAGGAAGGAATTGAGTGCCTTATAGAGCCAATCAATAATCATACTATACCGGGATATTTTTTACGAAATTTGGGTCAAGGTAAGAAAGTTCAAATTTTATCAATGAAGCGAGAACTTGAAAATCAAGATCAATTTCAACAAAATAAGACATTTTTAGCAGCTCAAGTCCTCGATGAAGTCAAGTCACCAAATTTGAAAATTCTTTATGTAAGTGAAAAGTCTTCTGAACAAGCAAAAAAATCTTTTTTAGGACGTTTTCCATATCCAACAAATACATGGACAACTTTCTTGGACTATTAGCGAGTATGCTTCAAAAATTGGTATGCATTACGATTATATTAGATACTGTCGTTTGAAAAGAAAAGTAAATTTAAGTTGATGTAGAAGCCTAAGCCTGATCCTAAGTCTGAACCTAAGCCTAAACCTGGCCCTAAGCTTAAGCCTGCTCCCAAGCCTTATCCTAAGCGTAAGCTTAAGACTGATCCTAAACCTGACCCTAAGCTTAAAGGACCAGTCCAGTAATTTACAATCATATGAAAAAATGATATATTCGGAAAGATCATGAAAAATGGAGCAT
>JAQGCP010000620.1:0-15673 GCA_034699885.1 Acrobeloides thornei | reverse complement strand
ACGATTCAGAACATGCCGTAAAAACAAAAAATGCTCCATTTTTCATGATCTTTCCAAATATATCATTTTTTCATATGAAAAAGCATAATTTTTTCATCAAAAAATTTCTTATTGTAGTATTTTCGGCTTAAAACTGGCATATTTCAACAAAAAAATTACGCAAAAATTTTGTTTAAAAATCGAAAAAACCGAAGGGTTGGAAAACCGATTAAAAACCGAAGATCAAAAAAGATCGAAACCAAACTTAACGACTTTGTAGAGGGTTTGTGTAAGGAAAATTTTTTATAAACACTTTGAAGATCTAAAAATTTTTTCAAATACTTTTGCTTACCCACAATCAACTTTTCAAATACGAAATTTTCCACATCACTGTACTTCATTAATTACTTGTTTTATTTTGACTTCGCTCGAAAATGAGTAATTGTGAGTTGAAAGGCACGAAACTCCTCAACTCATTCCCCCACAGCAGCATGATAATTACTTACGTGAAATCTAAATCGAAATGAAATGACAGTGTTGTGCTCATCGGAGTTGATTGCAATTGCGTGACAATTTTCTATTTTGGCCGAAAACAGTAGAGAGTGGGTTGCAGGAAAGAAGGAAAAGAGTGGCATTGTTGTTCGAGGCCTCAAACAACTAACTAATCACGTAATTACAGTCAAATCACCGGCTGGTTCCGAGTCAGTTCGTTCAGGAAAAACTGACTCGCAGCGATCATTAACCATAAATGGGTGCTCAAATTTTTTCGACTTTGCGCTAAAAATTAAACTCGTAAATTGAGGATGAGTGAGTTTTTATAGTGGAAATAATCATTAACTCCTTTTCAATACTTTGTCTTTTTAGCAAATACCGAACCAAATACATCACTGATTTCTGAATGATCAATCATTATCCTCTCAAAAATACACACGAATTTTATGACTGTTTTTAATAAAATTTTCAAAATTAGGCTCCCTTTTCTCCTCTTTGTTGACTCATTTAATGAGTCCGTTTTATTATTGAACATCAACAACAGCCGATCTCATAATCATAATCACGACTCAGTTATTTTTGACTTTAATTTATTTACTATTGAAATTTTCGGCGTACTCACATCCTAACATACACCGGGTCGCATGCATTAGCGTCCTCATATTATTG
The DNA here is from genome assembly GCA_034699885.1 of Acrobeloides thornei. NCBI lineage: Eukaryota > Metazoa > Nematoda > Chromadorea > Rhabditida > Cephalobidae > Acrobeloides > Acrobeloides thornei. The sequence continues at coordinate 14,533 of JAQGCP010000620.1, read as the reverse complement.
TACAATAATTTAGTCATACTCGCGCAATCGTCAATCTCTCCACACGCAAAATTGAGCCGGGAGAGAAGAGCCTCCGGACGGGCCACAGTGTACATTGGATTCATCAATCTTTTTCACTAATTATAATTCACAATGAGATAATTTGAGGAGTGTTATATGTTTGGGAGCGGTTCGTGCTTTCTAGTTCTGATTTTTTCATACGACTAAATTTCCGTCTATAATGATTAAAATTTTATTCATGAATATTTATTAATTTATATTTGTGTCTATACTTGATTTGTAATCTATTAAGTTATTCAATAAGTTTTGCGAAATTTCTTTTTATCATATGAGGGGCTCCAGAAATCTGTTTTCAACCAATTTTTTTAGTATTAGGCAAGAGTGTATTCTGATACGAACCAATCGATCTTTTTAAGAATGAGTCATGTTTTCGTGTCAATATACAGGCTTTTTCAAAAAATTGATGTTTTTCAATGTTACAACTTAATTTTAAAATGCTGATATTTAGCTATAGAAGTCAATTTTTGACGAAATTTTTGACTATACCGGGTTTTTCGGTACTACTTCGGGATTAGCTGCCCCAAGTGACAGGGTACTGAAACCGGAAAATTATTTTTTTAAATTTTTTCCAAAAAATCTATAGGAGTATTTTTATGCGGGGAATCGATTGCGCTCATTTTTGAAGCTTGAAAATGCTTCCTTCACCACAAATGAAAAAATTACCCGACACAGATTTAAGCGATTTTTGTTATGAAAACTTTTTAGGGAGTTTACCCCTCGTATGTGTGATTCAGATTCGAGTTCTCCATGTCGAAAAACCCTGTGTACAAAAAATCAGCAGATTTGGAGAACTTTTTGAAAATTTGAATTTTTTACGCTTGGTCCTCCAACAGCCAGTTTTTTTATGAAAATCTGAACTTTATTTCATTTTTGCTTCAATACACCCACCTCGTTCCTGAATCAGGGTCAAGGAAACGTTTTCACGCTTTAGGAATTCGCGCAATCGATTCTCCGCATAAAATTACCCCTGTAGGGGTCATTTTGAGAAAAATTTTTGGGTCCAAAGTTCATGTAAATAATCCGAGAACTTCTAGAACAACACAATAACTAATGGCTTGTGTTTCTATTTTTAGCCGAAACTATTTCATTATCAGATTAGTTTTTTGAGTTTCTATTTTTAGCCGAAAATACTCCTTTATCGTTACGGTAATGATCTTTAATTGCTTAAAAACAAAACTTCCGGTCATGTGATACGTCATGTGAAGGCGTCAGACTTTATCATTATTAATTCAAAATTTGTAAGATCAGGTAAAAATTACTGGGCTTGATTATTCATTCCTTATCATTATTTCACTCCTTCGTTAATTTCATAAGTACTTTGGGCGCGTCATTTGACTAATTATCATGTCATCAATTTATTGTTTTAATTTATGCTCTTTAGGACGTGCCGGCTTGTCTCTAAAGTTTATTACACGTGTTTTATGGATTTTTTCAAGAAGTTCTCCAAATCGGCTGATTTTTCTATTCGGGGTTTTTTGGGTATAGGAAACACGAATCCGAAGAAATTTTTGAATTTTGACCACGGGAAGGGGTCGAATCGCCCATTTTTTACATAGAGGGTATTTTACATATACGTAAAATTTTTAAACGGGATCGTCGCTAGGAAGTGCCTCTCGAAGTCATTCTCGAAAAATCCGCGCTCCGGTACTACTTTTTAATCATCGTTGTGACGAAACTTTTTCCAATTTAATCTCTATAACTATACCTCAATGTCCCTAAATTCTTCAATCAAATCTATGTAACTACGTTTATAAGAAACGGCTTATTGCCCATATTAAGCACTCGTTTCCACAAACACCTCCGCGCCTGCCCAAGCAATAAGTTTTTTGAGATGAATAATTTATTTGATCATTCCCGGCGGAAATCACAATTAGAACAAATTTCAAAAGCTCTTTTCACAAAAATTTATTACGATAACAATTTCATCTTCTCTTCGGATTGGTGATTGGTTCCGCCCAATTTTGTTTAATCATTTTTTCTTATTTACGAAAATTTTATGGAAAGCTTAATCAACGAAAAAAGTTTTAATGTTTACTTATTTTCAGGCCGGCCAAGTCGAAACACCCTCGCCTATGGACGCGACTGTCCACCAAATGGCTGCACTAAACAACATGTTTAATATGGCTCAGTTATTTTCATTGGCACAGCAGTCAAATGCATCAACATCACCAGTTCCTACTTTTTCTACAGGATTTCCAGGAATATCTAATTTAGGTAATAATATACTAAAGATTAGATATACAGGATGAGCAAATGAAAATTTGCCTCATAATGGTCCCCCATTATGATTTTTCCACCAAAAATCAACAAAATTTTCACTAAAAATGTTCAAAATTGTCAATTTTTTCATCAAAATTCATCATTTTTCGCCAAAACTCATCATTTTCAAAACATGTTCAGCTTAAAAATGGCAATTTCTTACAAAATTTTGACCCCACTCTCGATTTCTTTTCGATTTCGACCCCCAAATTTCGATTTCGACACATCACTAATTATTACTATTACCTTTTAGGTCAACTTCCATTAAATGGAAATTTTGATTTCAATCAGCATTTAAATGCCTTGTTTGGAAATGCTACCACTTCAGACAAACCTACCTTTTCTACATCAACCCATTCAATTAGTCGAGATGACTCAGTTCAAACACCAAAAACCGGTGTGGCTTTTAGAAAAGCTCTAGAAGAATATGGATTTGTGCTTGTAAAGCAATATATTGAAAATTTATCAAGTCAAAAGAGGAAATTTGAAAAGATTCCCGAAGATGTTATACCTGACATGGCAAGTGTTGATTGTCAACATTGTCAAAGGACTTTTGCCAACATATGGGCTCTAAAATCACATTGTGATGAGGTAAATCAACTTATAAAACAAAATATAGGTTCGTGAGGTAGCCTAGGGATGAGACGCTTAGTTATTGCATTTTAAAAAATACCATGTTTAGACTCACAATGGTGATGTCCCAGAAGAATCTATACATCAATTCTCTGAGAAATTGAAAAAAGTATTAGATGAAATCGAAGATGAAGATGTCAAACCCAATTTAAAAAGATCTCCACCTAAAACTCCATTAAAATCCCAAGATGTCGAAGATGGTCCACCAGAATCAAAAAGAATAAAAGCTGAAGATGGTGGAACTCGTTCTGGAAGATCATCTACAGGAGTGTCTACCCCTAAAAATACTAGCACTAAGAAAAGTGGTAATTTCAAAATCACCTTTTATCATGTAGACCCAAACTTTCATATTTTAGAACCACCAGCCACTGATCTTACTAGCCAACTCACAATGATGTCAATGATGACAGCAGCTGGTTTTCCATTCCTTGCTTCGGCCAATCCATTTATGTCTATGATGACACCTGAAATGGTTCAAACAATGGCCGCGAGCATGTCTTCGCTCATGCCCGGAAGTGCTAGCACATCAACAGCCTTATCAATGCCCAATATACCAACATCGGTTACTCCTACAGGTTTCGGAAGTTGTTCAGGTGGATCTCCTCAAAAACGGGCTAGAACACGAATTACGGACGAACAATTAAAAATCTTGAGGCAATACTTTGATATAAATAATTCACCAAGTGAACAACAAATCAAAGAAATGAGTGTAAAAGCACAGCTTCCAGAAAAAGTGATCAAACATTGGTTTAGAAACACATTGTTTAAGGTAAGATTGATATAAGTGCAAAACCATAGTTAAATTTACAGGAAAGACAACGAGACAAAGATTCTCCATACAACTTCAATGTTCCTCCACAAATGAGCATCGATCTGGATACTTACGAGAAAACTGGTGAAGCTAGAATTTTACCGCTCAAAAACGAGGTACATAATTATTCAACATTAGTATTTGATTTAGAATGTCAAAAAAGTTTATCGATTTTTTAAAGTTTTATATTCGGAAAGATCATAAAACATGGAGCATTTTTTTGTTTTTATGGCATATTCTGAATCGTTGTAGTTTTCGAGATAATTGCGTTTGAAATTCTGAATTTGTTACAAGCTCTTCGTTGTAATACACAAACTTTTTTGAATTTTTTGCGGAAAAATCGATTTTTTTTATGAACTGCTCGGGAACGTCGATTGGGACTCTCAGAAGCGAGGCCGAAGGCCAGCACTGTAGGATCTCACTCGTACCGCCGAGCTCGATCTTCAGTTTATGTTTAAAAATTTCGTTAAAAGATCTTCCCTATTTTTTGAATCTGACCTTATCGGACTTTGTATATCTCTAATTATTCCATAAAAATAATAATAAAACATTTTAATCATAGAAAATTACAAAAGATAAGCATTAAAATGCATAAAAATAAAATAATCAATATTGGTAGAGTTGTAAATGTTGATTTTATTCGGCTCAGATTATCTCTCATTGCAGGGCTTAGGGAATCGCTAAACCTTACATTGGGATAGGGTTTGTTAAATAACCTTGTATCAACTTCAATTGAACCATCAAAAAAGTCATCCGTAGTGATAATAATGTCCTAAATACCAATTTTTATTCATTTTCAGCAAAATATAACGTAGCGGAAAAAGTTTTCGTGCACCTATCAAAACTCATATCTTAGATTCAAGAAAAGCTTTTTCGGAGCTGTCTTAAAAAAATGGCAGTATCACTTTTCGTACAATTGTTTTCGTACGGACTTTTCGTACAGGTCGTACAAATACAAGGGAGAGGGGGCAAAAGTCCTCGCGTAAGGGGCGGTATATCCTCGCATAAATTGCTCCTTAGGCGAACGAAAAGTACCTGTACGAAAAATAATTGTACGAAAAGTACCGTACGAAAACAATTGTACGAAAAGTGATACTGCCATAACGTTATGTGATGATCATACCCTTTTAACAACCCCATAGAGATCCTTCTCCCCTTCTACTACCAAGATTTCGTGAGTTGATAGTAATTTGGCTAAGATCGACTGGCTTATGCTCGATAAAAACTCGTTATCATAGGAAATTCTCCAGAAATTCCGCTTTAGATGTTCAAACGAGGTTTTGGCAACATTTTGAAGGCCATATTGCTCGGCAAGGTTGGCAAAATGGATGATGTTGGTATCACATAAGCTTTCACACATCACGTCGCCACATCTGTCTATGACACTTTCCTAAAAAAAGAATGAAAAACTGATCTAGGGTCTCAACTCTGTTTCATGTCGATGTTACAAAAAGCTGTGCGCGCACATGGCCGAATGGCTAGGACGCTGGCGATTCATGTTTTGGGGTGGGTTCGATCTCCACCAGGGTCGAAATTTTTATGAGTCCCATATTTTTATGAGCGTTCTAGCCATTCAGCCATGCGCGTCAAGATTTTTGGAATCTCGATATGAAACGGAGTTTACACCCAAGAAAATTCTTTGCATACCAAATTCAACATCACAGCAGCGGAAATGACACCTGCGATATTTTCAATATCGATCTCAATCTCGTTGTTATACAGCGAAGCAAAGACATTATTTAACCCTAAATAAAAAAAATGACTTTTTGTCGTGGGATCGAACCCGCCCCTTTTGAGTGAAGGCCGAGCGCTTTAGCCACTTTGCCACGGGCATAAAACCCACAAAACCCCATGATATAGTACTCATTTTGAAGCACTCAGCGAGCTGAGTCGATTGGCGATAATTTTTTGAAAATTTTGACCCTTGCCGGATGTTTTTGTACGCCGTGCCCTACCTTCATATGTAATGTTGGGATCAATGATATCCAAGTTGTACACCTAAAACTTAAATTTATTAAGCAAAAAATTTTTTCCATTTTTTCACCTTCTCATTTGCATCCTTCCATTTTCCTTCAAAAAGGCTAGCAAAATAATTGCACTGTTCCAAATAAATTTTATGCAAATACCATGTATGGTCGAGAGCGTTGATGACAACGTCCGACTTATGGCCTTCGAGGAAAAGCTTTTTGTACCTAAAAACAAAGAAATGAATGAAAACCATATCCAACAAAAAAAGTTGTACAAAAAATCCGGTGTGTTTAGCTTCATCAACTTCTTCTCCGGACTTCCACTTCCCGAATCTTCACGTCGGCGCTTTTTGGATTTTTTCGAATTGTGTTCTGTTTCGTCATCTTCGTTTCCAGATAGTGCATCACTTCCGATGGCGTTGCCCATCTAGTTTTTTTTCTAAATTTTAAAGGACCAGTCGACTCGGAAAAAACTCTACGTAAAAATTATCTATTCGGAAAATTAATGAAAAATTGAGCACTTTTTGTTTTTACGGCATCTTCTGAATCGTTGTAGTTTTCGAGAAAATTGCGTTTGAAATTTTGAATTTGCGTTCATGTTTTCGCTGTAATACACAATCTTTTTTGAATTTTTTGCGAAAAAATCGATTTTTTAATTTTTAGTTGTAACAATTTTTATGAGACGAACAAAATGACACCAAAATTACCCAATTTGAAAATTGTTTTGGGTTATTGAAACGAAAACATGAATCAGAATTTTCGTTTCAATAACCCAAAACAATGTTCCAATTAGATAATTTTAATCTCATTTTGTTCGTCTCATTTAGCTATAAAAAATATCTACAGTGTTCATTTGATGAACGTTTAAAAAATCGATTTTTCCGCAAAAAATTCAAAAAGGTTTGTGTATTACAACGAAAACCATGAACAATTTCAAACGCAACTCTCTCAACAACTACAACGATTCAGAACACGCCGTAAAAACAAAAAATGCCCCATTTTTCATGAATTTTCCGAATATCTCATTTTTTTCATAGTGTTTTTCCGAGTGGACTAGTCCTTTAACAAAGTAGATTTTTACAATGTGCTACATCGCATGACGTAAAAAGATTTTATCGTCAAACGAGAGATGCATTCTTGTGAAAAAATCTGGTTTTTTGGATCAACTAATCGAATTTTAACTTCATTCTCTCTTTAATTAACTTCCGTATGATGCCTTATGTCTTTCCTTTTCAATCCGAAAAAATGCCATTTAAGAAATTCGTTTCAATAAAGAAGCGACATTCGGATAATTTCCGATAACTGATTTTTTTCTTCTTTCTTTTTATCGTGCCTACATGGAGGCTAGTTTCGAATTTTTAATAGTTTAGATACTCTTTCAAAAAGTTATTACGTTTTTTGGTCTCTCTCTGCTCATGTTTTCGTTGTAATACACAGAGCGATCCCAAAAAACGTGATAATTTTTTCTGAAAATTACCCGATAATTTTATGCGGGGGAAATCAGATGTGCGCATTCCCAAATCCTGAAAATGCTTCCCTGATTCAGGGAAAGGATTATATATAACGAAGCGAAAATGAACTAAAATTAAAATTTTTGCAGGAAACGCTATCGATTCCCCACCTAGAAAAACTCCTGGAATGTTGGTTTCCCTGTGAAAATTCGAATTTTAGTTCATTTTTGCTTCGTTACACATAATCCCTTTCCTGAATCAGGATCAAGGAAGCATTTTCAGGGTTCGGGAATGCTCGCAATCGAATCCCCGTATAAAATTACCCCTATAGGGGTCATTTTCGATATTTTTTTGAAAATGACCCCTTTAGGAGTATTTTTTTTCATACCGAGAGAATCGCGTTTGAAGTTGGAAATTTTTGAAAAAATCTGTGTATTACAACGAAAACATGAACTCAATGAAAATTCGTCCCTGAATATCAATAAAAGTTGTGTGTATTGACGCGAAAATTAAAATTTTTCTTAAGTTGATGGAAAAAGAAAATTAAAAAAAAAATTTTGCGTCAATACACACAACTTTGATTGATTCAGGGACGAATTTTCTGAATAGACAAGAACGGGATGGAACGATCATTCTAACAACATATGGACGGGACGACAATTGTGCTTGTAATTCCCTTCATCATCCCATTATTGTGTATGCCGAATTTTCACTGCATTAGTGTTTTTTTCCGAGTGGATGGTCCTTTAAGAATTAACATACATTTTTTTAGATGTCAACTTTACGCGGGTATAAAATTTTTACAAGAAAATTGCCAAATTCAAAAAATAGTATTATTGTCGAATCGGTGCACAATAACTCTTTCTTGCTCATCCAACAAGGCGCTGCGATCACCTTGGAACCGGAGATTGCAGAAAATTTTAAGAAGTCGTACGAAAAATTTGTTGATGCTTTTGGTTTGCTTGGGATTTTGAGACTATCACAAGGTTTGGAGAGCTACTACACAATAGGGGGGGGCTTACAATTGGGATTAGACTTAAGCCTAAGCCCAATCGTAAGCCTAAGCTTAAGCCTACTTCTTACATGATTTCTGAGCCCAAAATTTTTATCTCAAAAATGACCCCTATTTTTGCGACTTTTCGCTTCAATACACAGTTCTTCCCTGAATCATGGAAGCGTTGTTTCGCTTCGAAAATGTCAAATTCGGATTCCCCGCATGTTTTCACCCCTAGTAGGGTCATTTTCAGAAAAAATTTTCATGTGGGTGATCCCCTCCCCCCCATTGTTTAGTAGCTCCAGGTTTTGTTCTAGTCTTCAAAAACTAGCCTTGCTCATTTAGACGAATTATATCTTCTTGCCGTAGTTGGAGTATTCTCCGTTGGCCAACTGTATAACTGTGATGTTTATAAGATTACAAATGTGCAATGCATTTCACTTGATCGTGATCTCACCGAAGTTTATGACCCGAGAATTGTTGAGGTGAGACCAAAAAGTCTTCCCTGAATCAGGGAATTTTCAAAAATATTCATGCTTTTTTAGTTGCAACGTCTTCTTTCATCCGGAAGCTTTTATTTTGCTCACTCTAGTGATAGGAGTAATCTTTTTGACATCACTGTTTGTACCCAAAAACGATTCGACAATGTTGTTGATTATCGGTTCTTCTGGTGAGTATTGAAGATTTTTCTATGCGAGGAATCAATTGCGCGATCATTTCTGAAAAAATGCTTCCCTGATTCAGGGAAGGGCCTATGTATTGAAGCGAAAAGTCACAAAAATGCGATTTTTGCAACTTTTCGCTTCAATACACAGGCCGTCCCTGAATCAGGGAAGCGTTTTTTCGCTTCGAAAATGCCAAATTCGGATTCCCCGCATGTTTTTACCCATAGAGGGATCATTTCCAAAAAAAATGTTTGAAAATTTTTTCACGTGGGTGTCATGTTGTATAGTAGCATCCAAAGTTTAGGAATCGAACATTATGCTTTCCACTAGAAAAGTATGGGATCGACCCCGATTCTTGGCTGATCCGATGCATGTGTGGCTCTGTCTTGATTCGAACAATTTATGTTGGCCATCGAACTGCGAGAGTCGCCATAATTTCACGATTGTCTTGTGAACGAGTTGGGACCCGGTTCAATGTTCGTGGAGTCAACGACGATGGCCACGTTGCTAATTTTGTCGAGTCGGAGCAGTTGATTTTATATGAAGAGCAGGAATCATCATTTGTTCAAATCAGAGGCTCTGTTCCTTTATTCTGGGAGCAACCAGGAATCCAAGTGGGCTCGCACAAAGTGAAACTGAGAACTGTGGAAATTTCGATGCCTGCGTTTGAAAGGTATTTTCGCAACAAAACAATAACATTTGGTACTACTAAGGATTGGCGAGTCCAGGATTAGTCCAGTGGGGAAAAAGTTGCCATTTTTTGTTGATATTCTTTGTAGTAGTGCCAACCGAAATATTAGACTAACCCAAGCCTAAAGCCCCAGCACCACTTGTCTATGGCGCTGGGGCTTTAGGCTTAGGCTTAGTCTAGTGTTTCGGTTGGCACTACTACAAAAAATATCAACAAAAAATGGCAACTCTTTTCCCCACTGGACTGGTCCTGGACTCGCTAATCCTTAGTAGTACGAAACAATTTGTTTAGGCATTTCCAATTGCTCAAAAAGATTTATGGAAATATTTCAACAGTCAACCTGTTGGGTTCAAAAGAAGGCGAAAAATTGCTTTCGACCGCATTTCAGGTTCAACTTGTTGGGACAATTTTTTCCAAATGGCTAAAATTTTAGACAGCGCTAAAAGGCTCATCCCATGTTGACATTCCGTTGATCCCATATGACTATCATGCTCAGATGAAAATTTCAAAAGAGTCCATTAATGAGTTGTTGAAAAAACTGGAACCACTGATAAAAGAGAACCAATTTTTCCATAAAGCCAATGATTGTGTTTATAGGCAATTTTTAATACTTTCTTTAATAAGAAACTGCGCGCATAAAAACGCTTCCCTGACCCTGATTCAGGGAATAGATTCGGTGTATTGACGCGAAAATCGAAAAATTTATATTTTTGCCCGGAAAGCATCCACCTGGAGGTAATTTTATGGGGGGAATCGATTGCGCGCATTTTCTAGGTAGGAAGAAATTATCTTGACCCTGATTCAGGGAATGAAGTTTGGTGTACGGGCGAAAAAAGAAATTTTTCGATTTTCGCGTTAATACACTGAATCCATTCCCTGAATCAGGGTCATAACGAAAATCGCTTAAAGGTAATTTTGTTCATGTTTTGAAAATGCTCGCAATCGATCCCCTAGACAGCCGGTGAAAATTCAAACTTTATTTCGTTTTCGCTTCAATACACCAATTCCATTCCCTGAATTAGGATCAAGAAAATTTTTTTATGCTTAGAGAATGTGCGCAATCGATTTTTCAATTAAAATTACCTCAGATGGATGCTTTCCGGTTGAAAAAAGAAAATTTTTTGATCGAATTTTCGCGTCAATACACCAACTCCATTCCATGAATCAGGGTCAATGAAGCGTTTTCAATGTATAAATGATTTACGAATATATTTAGAACTCAAATGGGCGTCATCCGAACAAATTGCTTGGATTGTTTGGATCGAACAAATTCCGTCCAAATTCTTATCGGGATGAAGGTTGTTGATTTTTGTTGAAAAATTAAAACAAAAAATTTAGGCTCTAACAGCCCAATTGGCTGACCTAAAAATGGACCAAGTCAAAGGCAATATTATAACAAGATTCGAAGAAGTCATCAAAGATTTATGGATCAAAAATGGTGATCAATGCAGCGTAATTTACGCTGGAACTGGTGCATTGGAAGGGAAATCCAAGGTAAGTCGTTTTTCCAAGTTTTTTAAATTGCGTACAATTCGAAAAAATTATCTTGACCCTGATTCAGGGAATAGAGTTGATGTAGGGGCGAAAAAATATTTCGATTTTCGCGTCAATACACCAACTCCATTCCCTGAATCAGGGTCAAGGAAGCGTTTTCATGCTTCAGAAATGCGTGCAATCGATTTCCCGTATAAAATTACCCCCAGATGGATGATTTCCGGGCGAAAATAGAAGTTTTGCTATTTTTGAAGAATTTTTCAATTTTTGACGACTTTTTCAATTTTTCCTGAATCAGGGTCAAGATAATTGCTTCATGCTTAGAAAATGCGCGCAATCGATTTCTCGCATAGAATTACCCGTATATGAATGCTTTCCGGGCGAAAAGAGAAAAATTTTCGATTTTCGCGTCAATACACCAACTCCATTCCCTGAATCAGGGAATTTTTCATGCTTAAAAAATGTTTTTTACATTTTCTAGTTCAAAGACGCGAGTCGATCATTGGCAAGAACCATTCAAAACAATCTAATGGACTCGTCGAAACAAGAAGCCTTCGATTTGTTCCTTTTTGGCTGTAACTTCGGCAACCATGCCTATGACAAGGCCGCAAATCTTGTTCCCTCAACTGTGCTCAAAGGTTTGAAACAAATTTTTTACAAAGCTTCAATAACCTTGTCCATTTTTAGGAGGCTACTACTTTTATGGTAATACAATCTGAAGTGGTATAATTTTTTATATATTATACTTATAGAATGCCCAGGAGCACTAGAGGCTCTAGTCGAAAAGCAAGATGAGATAAGTACGAAAGAAAAGCTGTCCGTTTTTGCGGGCACATGGAATGTGAACGGTGGGAAGAACATGTATAATGTTGCATTCCGGCATGAGCAGTCATTAGAGGCATGGATTTTTCCAACCTTGAATATTTTCCGACAAAAAAGTTATGACATAATTGCCATTGGGCTTGAGGAAATTGTCGATTTGAATGCTAGTAATTTGATGAAAGCTAGGTGAGTCGAAAAATGCTCATAAAAATGTACTACTGAAGCGAGAAGAAAATTTGTCGATTTTCGCGTCAATACACCAACTCATTCCCTGAATCAGGGTCAAGATAATTTTTTCATGGTCAGAAAATGCGCGCAATTCCCCGCCTAGAACAATCCCTAAGCAGAAAGTTTTTCGGCGAAAATCTGAATTTTATTCATTTTCGCTTCAATACACCCACCCCTTCCCTGAATCAGGGTCACCCCCATCATCGCCCGAAATTGGATCATGAATATGGGTACCCATGAGATAATAGATAAAAAGTTGTTATAGCTCTATTTGTGATTCAAAAGTTGTAAAATTGAAAAAATTTTTAGCACAACAAACCAACGAGTTTGGCGTGATGGCATCCGAAAATCCATCATTGATGCAACCAATGAAAAATATGTGGTGGCCGTCTGCGAGCAACTAGTTGGCGTTTGTCTTCTAGTCTTCCTCAAACCCATCATACTACCCCGCGTTCGTGATCTTTGTGTGGATGAAGTGAAAACGGGCATGGGTGGTGCCACCGGAAACAAGGGCTCAATCGCCGTTCGAATGACGGTGGATGCCACTTCGTTGTGTTTTGTATGCTCGCATTTCGCCGCGGGACAGCATGAAGTTTCGGCAAGAAACGAAGATTTTATGACGGCTTGGAAGAAAATTCGCTTTCCGATGGTAAGAGAGATAGAAACAATCCTACTGTATTATAAACGTGTAAAGTCTGTGTGTATGCAGACGATCTTGGGAACGCTTGATTTCAACTGATGGTGCTAAAACAAAAGTTGTAGGTGGACGAAAATCGAAAAATTCGTCAAAATTGAAAAATTAAAATTGATAAATTCGAAAAAATTGAAAATTCGATACGTATGAAACAATCAAATAAAACGATACAAATGGAACATTGCATAATGGAACGAAACCAAATTCAGGGTTTTCGTGTCAATATTCAGACAAATTCAAACCCGTTTCCGGACGCGGTCTGTAAATAAAATCGAAACGAATGAAACGGCATAATAGAACGCCTTTAAGGGCACATCGTCCAGAAATGGGTTTGAATTTGCCTGAATATTGACACGAAAACCCTGAATTTGGCTCCTCGTACTAAGAAAAAAACGTTTAAAATTCTAGGGCCGTACAATTGATTCGCATGATGTGGTTTTCTGGTTGGGAGATTTCAATTATCGTGTTTCATTGAGTGGAGACGATGTCAAGTCGGCTGTAAGGGCACAAAATTTTAGCCATCTGGCGGAATATGACCAACTAACTCAACAGAGAGTGACTGGAGCGGTAATCTTTTATGTTAGATAACACAAAATGCTCTAGGGTAATTTTATGCGGGGAGATCGATTGCGCTCATTCTCGAGTCTTGAAAATGCTACCTTGATTCAGGGAAAATTAGGTTTTTGAATTGAAGAAGGTCATTTTCACCTGAATCAGGGTCACATGACGTTTTTGACTCACGTCAAAAATCGAAAATTTCGTAAAAATTGAAAAATTCATTCTCAACTTGCTTGATAAAAAAACAATATTTTTAGGCTTTTCCAGGCTTTTTGGAAGGCCCATTAAACTTCGCCCCAACATACAAATACGACACGTTTAGCGACGACTATGACACTTCAGAGAAATGCAGAGCACCTGCTTGGACTGATCGAGTCCTGTGGTTGGACCAATCTTTTGGTGCATCTTCTGTGCACCTTATTTAGTAAGCTAGTTACTACAGTCAAACCTCCGTTTAATGACAGCGACCACGCAGGGATGCGTGGTCGCTCCAAATTTTCCGGTGGGGAAAAATTTGGTATATATAGAAAGTCGATTTCTTTATATACCAAATTTTCTCGCCGGCATCCCTGCGTGGTCGTTATGTCTCCCGCAAGGTGTCATGTTTGACTGTACTATTCGAAAACATATATCCCTTTCGAATTTTAGCTATGGTCGTTCCGAACTAAAAACGTCGGACCATCGCCCCGTGGGTGCTATGTTCGAAGTGGATGTGTACAAGCCGGATCCATCGAAAGTTGAAGATGCGTTTCAGGATGTCATTAGGTAAAATTTGAAACTGTCATCCATATTTTCACTTCAATACACACATTTATTTCCTTGAATCAGGCGCAGGGAATGTGAAAGAGCATAAAATTCTGTGATGAGTTTGAACATTGAAACGAAGGAATTGATTTTTTTTAAATTTAACTTTTTGCTTATAAAGTTAAAAAAAAAGAAAAGCGTTACTTTTCATAGCTCAATGAGACGAATAATATGATACCAAAATTATCGAATTTGAAAATGGTTTTGGTTATTGAAACGAAATCCCTGATTCATGGTTTTCATTTCAATGACCCAAAGCAATTTTCAAATTCGATAATTTTGGTGTCGTTTTGTTCGTCTTGTCGAGCTATGCAAAATGCTGTACTTATTTTTTTGCTCTATTCCTTATATCTCTGTCTATTTCAGCTCACTCGGACCTCCAGATAGCACAATTTTGTGCTG
>JAQGCP010000619.1:0-15679 GCA_034699885.1 Acrobeloides thornei | reverse complement strand
ACTAATAACACAAAAAGTACGGCACTAGGAGTTTCCTTTCCGTCGTAGATACAATCCGTAACGGCATTTCCGTAAGCGTAAGGAAACTCCTAGTGCCGAAAAAGGGACCTTGGCCCTTTTCGGTCTCTGGCTTAAGCTTGGGCTTAGGCTAGTGTTTCAGTTGGCACTACTAAAGGTCGAAATTCATACGAGTCATTCAGGGTGCGTTCAAGCATGTCAAAAAGTTGTCAAAATCAAACAAATTACTTGAAATCTTTTTTTGCCAACATTTTTGACAACTTTTTTGACATGCTTGAGCACACCCTCAGTGACCGCTATGGTTTAGCTACGCCACTGGTGTTGACATATATTTACAACGCAGTGTTATTAGTTGTGTTACTAATTTTACAACTTTATTTTCATTTGATAAACTAAAGAACCTCCTAATATTTTTTTACTTGGTTTATTCATTAAGTCAAATTTGTAATTGAAACGAAAAACCTTCGACTTCAAAAATTTAAAAATCCACTTATACTTAATCGAAACAGTTTTTGTTTAGCAAAAATCTTTGAATAAAGCCACTTGTTCCATCTGTTATTTTTATCTAGTTTTTTCACAATGTCAGAAATAGATGATTCCAGTGATGCAACACGCCTAATTATGCCTCGAATTAGTCAAAAGTTTGACAGTGCATTTAAAGAATTCAAACATCGTGCTAGAGAAAAGGACAATCGTGAAGGTTAGTTTGATTTTAGTAGGTTGGAAGATCAAATCGAATGAAAATCTTTTATTCCATTTTCGTGGGCCGTGCTATGTTTCAGTAGAATTTTCGACTCGAATTTTTTTATAATCGCTAGAGCATCATTAAAAACCATATTCTGAAAAAGGTGTCATTTTATTTTAAAATTTCATGAGGAACAACTTTATAGAACATCACTTTCCCGGAAAAAATCATCCAAGGGGTCAAAAAACGATTTTTTCTATAAGGTCTAAGACTTGAACTTAGGCTTGGGTTTAAGCTTGGGCTTAGGCTATTTTCTTTACGATCAAAATCTTCAAAGTTTCATTTTACCATAAAATTTCATGGGGAACAACTTTGTAGAACATCACTTTTCCGGGGAATAATCATCCAAGGGGTCAAAAATCTATTTTTTTCGATAAAAACCCATCTTTTTATAGAAATTTTTTATTTTATTTTAGCACTTATGAGTAATGTGAAATTAATCGAAGCAGAAGAAAAACTCGCCGTATTAGAGCGTACAATTGCTACCAAGGATCAAGAAATCGAACGTTTTCGCAAAGTAGAACAAAACACACTTACCAAATTGGCTGAGGTTCGAAACGAAAATGAGCTGCTCAAACAAGAAATGGAAGAATATAAAAAACTTTATGATGATAGAAACGAATCAAAGGTACAAGATAAGCAAAAAAACCGTACTTTTGTGTTTTTTGGTGAAAAATTTTCAAAAATCACCTATAAGGGGTATTTTCATGCGATTTTTGAAAAAAAAATTTGAAAATTTTTCTTCAAAAAACGCAAAAGTATAGTTTTTTGGCTTACTCTGTAAGTGGAAAAGAAAAATTTTTGACTAAACATTTGCTTATTCTATATAGATAAACGAAAAGGTGTTATTGGACAATTATCGAAACGCATTGAGCAAGTATCGAACATGGTACGAATTCTCCAACAAGCAACTGGAAACTACGAAAGATCTTCTTGAAAACTGCGGAAGATGGACAGGTTGGTGAAGATGAGAAGGCTAAAATCTGCGCTTAGGCTTAAGCTTGGGGCTAAGGCTTAAGCTTGTCTTAGACTATGGCTTAAGTTGGTCTAAGGCTTAGGCTTAAACTTGGGGCTTAAGCCCAAGCCTTAGTTCGGCATCACCGGCACTTGATAGCGATACCGAACTTGTTTTTTTCTCGTTTCAAAATCTATTTTTCAGATGATGCTCGTTTCAAAATTTACTTCTCTTATCAATCAATCGCGCCGATTATGGTCAGCGATGACGAAGTGGCTAATCTTGCCTTTGGCTCCATTCTTGATTATAAAGGCATTGAAAACATCGAAGGAATCACCGCGATCACCAGCTCATCGAAGACTCACAATGGCTCAACTCAAACGGATGACTCGATGTTCTCGAAGGAAAGCTCTCTATACTACTCGATGGATGCGGGTAGCAATGTGTCCGCAAGTGACGAATCTACTGTGATAAAAGAATCCACATATCCTACTGGATTAACTACCGAAGAAACCATTTTCGTCGATCTCAAAAATCGTGTTCAAAAGTTGGAAAACGAGAATATCAAGCTGAAAGAACAGTTCTACGTCGCCAATCACAAAGCGAAACGTGTCCCCCTAGTCGAAGAAGAAAAACGTGACTTGGAAAGCCGTCTCAACGTCATCACAAAGCAGAACCATGACCTAATCAACGAGCTCGAAACATTGAAAGATTCCATTCGAAACGAAGTTTTTACTGACATGGCCGGACCGGCAAAAAGAGCAAGTGCACAAGAGATTATTCGAAATATTATCCGTGAGAAACAAAAGAACGATGAGTTGCATAATCGTATTCGAATACTCGAGGAGGAAGAGCTGAACCGGTTGGAAATGATTCGTCAAGCAGAAAGCGAAGTGGAAAGTCTTCAGAAGGATTTATCTGAAACGCGTGAGGAAGCTCAATCCGATGTTGAGAATCTTAAGAAGGAGTTGGCTGAGACGCGCGAAAAAGCGTATGTTGTCATTTTTTAAGATTTTTTCTTCGATGATCTCATATTAGTGCTGCCAAAAATCGAATTGCGGCCAAAAAATTTGAAATTTGGCAAAAAAATCGAATTTAGTCACAAAAAATCGAATTTTGATTCAAAAAATCGATTTTTTTTTCAAAATCTAATTTTAGCCACAAAATTAAATTTGGCCAAAAATCGAATTTCGGCAAAAAATTGAAATTTGACCAAAAAAATGTATTTTTTGTGAGGAAGCTTTAATAGGATATAAGAGCCGAAGTATCACCGAGAATTTTTATAGCGTTTATTTTAGGAGGCTTGAACTCGAAAGCTTGAAAGAACAACTATCTACTCAGAAGCAACCTACCTCTTCTGAAGCTCCTTCCGATTCATCTAAAGCTTTAACTGCAGCCGAAACTCGTCGAATTTCAGAATTCTTCAAGAAAAAGTACGAAAATGAAATTGAAGAGTTAAGAAAGAAGCTCCGAAAATATGTATGTTCAGATTGTGTGAGATTAAACTAATTATTGGTGTTTATAGGAGAATGTGTCCGTTTCCGACACTACCCAAATTTTTCGCTTCAGACGATTTAATCCGTTGGATGAAGCTCACGATGAATACCTTTTGAAAGAGGCTGCAGCTGATGCTGCTTCAAGCAATGTTAAGCGTCGAAAAATTGTATTCTTTTACTGAAATTAAATTTGTGTACATAGCTAACCATGTTTAGGACTCTGCATCGGAGCAAGGATTAGATGAAACGATGGTCGATGCGGATATTTCAGCGAATGAATCAATTTCTTATCAGAACTTACGTAGCCAACTGCGAGCTGCTGAAAACAAGGCAGAAGAAACACTTAAAGGTATATTTTCAAGCGAGATTTTGGAGCTAATATCGATTATGTAATGTGAAATTCTGATTCCCCACATAAAATTACCCCTTGGAGCAATTCCAGATGATAAAAAAATTTTTTGTCGAAAAATTTCACGTTTACTGGGATACCTAACCACGATACTAGCCCCGAGATTTTTATTGTTTATATTTTTTTAGCCAATTCCGCAATTTTGGAGCGAGCAAAACAGTATCGAGAATTAGTACGCGATCTTGTTGGCTATCAGATTAAGATGCGGACCGAAACTGACATTGAAGTAGAAAGTGTTTATGATCGCGGACATTATTTCAACTTCCGTGTAAGTTTTTTTTAAAACAATGAAGCGCTACGGGGATGTTCGTAATCGATTTTTCAGCCTATTTTTACCCCTAGAAGGTCATTAAAAAAAATTTTTGGGCCCTAATTTGCACCCCTTCTTTAAGCTAAAGCTTTGGCCTAGGCCCCAAAAAAGTTTTTGGGGCTGCTTGTCGAGGGTCTACTGTATAACAAAATTTCAGACAGATCCGATAAGTCATGCTATGGAAATGCTTGAGAATGAATATACTGGACGATGGACCGAACAAATGCAAAGATATTTGGGTGAACACCATTCCATCCCAGCTTTCTTGGCCGCTGTCAATCTCTATCTTTTGCCTAGAGCCGATGAGTCTTCGATACAAGCCACTTTTAGTGTAGTTCATGAGGATTAGTATAAATATATTGCTTTGTGTGCGTCGTATTTTCGTTGTATATGAATAGTGAACAATATTTTGATTTATACTGGCAGATTTTGAAATTCGCATAAAAATCGAGTTCAATTTGGATCGTGAAAATGTCGAATTTTCAAAAGTTCCTTCACAAAACCGTCTGCTGAAAAAATTTCAGGAGGTTTGTGAAGGAACTTTTAAAAATTCGACGTTTTGACGGTCCAAATTGAACTCAGTTTTTATGTGAATTTCAAAATCTGGCCATCCTGCTTGCATGAGAAGATAAAAGTTATGGGACATTTGACTAAAATTTAATGGACTAGCCGAAAAAGCATCATCACATGGGAAACGATTTTTGATTTAAAAATACAATGAAGGTTTTTAAACAAAAAACCACCAGTGTACCATTGTTTTTTAGCAGTTAGAAAACTAGTCATATGTTCCTAAACGTATTCACTCGATGATTTCACATCTATTTTATTGAAATGTAATGATGTATGTATTTATAAATTGAATCTTAAATATGAAAAATTAACAGACTACATTTGCTCACAATGTTATACAGATGTCTGGTTTTTGAGAAAGATTTCGAATAGAACGAATAAAAAATTTACTAATGTTTTCAGGAGTGTGGGTGGGGCTGTCTCTCCATTGTCAAGAAATCTAGAAAATTTGGAACTAATATTGATTAGGTATCCACTAAACGTGAAATTTTACAAAAAAAATGTTCCATCTGAAATTGATCCCTCTCTAGGGGTAATTTTATGCGGGGAATTCGAATTTCACACTTTCGAGAACTGAAAAAAATAGGCTTTTTTGGTGAAAAAATGGCCTATTTTAGTGAAAAAATTGAAAATTGTTGTGAAAAATCATAATGGAGGGCCATTAGGATTTTTTATATAATTTTCACAAATTTTGGGTAAAAACATAAGGAGGACCAAGAGGGGCTCTAGGAACTTTCACAACGGTCGATTTTCTCCACTTTCTCGCGATCAAAAACAAAAAATTCCGTCATATTCGAGTTCCCCGTATCGAAAAATCCCTGGATACAAAAAATCAGCTGGAAATTTTTTTAAATTCAATTTTTTAACCCCTTGATTTCCGTACAGTAAAAATACTGTAAGGGGGGTCAAGGAGTTAAAAAATTGAATTTAAAAAAATTTTTCCAGCTGATTTTTTGTATTGAGCATGATAATATTTCGTTCATTTTGACAAAGGAGACAAATTTGTCACTCTGAACAATTTATATTCGTGCTCAAAATTCGCATATTTCTGGTCGGTGATAAGGGTTGTCACTTTTTCATCCCCAGTTTTAATGAATAGTTAATAGAATTCCTTTAAAATAGTTAAAAAACCAGTAACCATCCGCTTAAATTTTATCCCGACTACAGCTATAAAACTAACAATTTCTTAAG
The DNA here is from genome assembly GCA_034699885.1 of Acrobeloides thornei. Lineage (NCBI taxonomy): Eukaryota > Metazoa > Nematoda > Chromadorea > Rhabditida > Cephalobidae > Acrobeloides > Acrobeloides thornei. The sequence goes on along the minus strand of JAQGCP010000619.1, from coordinate 9,985 downwards.
CGATTAATTAAAAAAAACGAAAGACAACAATTACACCAGAGAGGCTATAAAGGAATGGCAGTTATTATATAAGAAAATTTATTAATATACAGGGTGAGCAAAAAAACCGTACTTTTGCGTTCTTTGGCGAAAAATTTTCAAAAATCACCTAGAAGGGGTATGTTCATGCGAGAAAGCAATCGATTTCAAGACCCTTATAGGTGATTTTTGAAAAAAATTTTCACCAAAAAACGCAAAAGTACGTTTTTTTGGCGCACCTGTAAACATTTCTAAAAAGTTGAGTTCAAGTGGGAGAAGAAATAATGCTAAAGTAGCCAAATTAAAGCCTCAACTTTTCTGTAAATCATACAAAATACAAATAAAAATGGCAAGAAGTGCATGAATCGAGCAAATAATCAGAAAAAAAGACGACAAAAACTGGACTTTTCAATATACCAGGTTCAAAAAACTGACGCCCAAACGAGCACACTCATTCATCAAAGTTTCCTTGAACAAGCTACATAATCTTCCAACTTTATGGGATACTCTTGAACGATATTAAACTTCTTTGTACTGTAGACCTAAAAAAAGATTCAAAAATAGGAAAAAGTAACGTTACTTACTTGAAGCGTGTTCTTAGAAGTTAGAAAAAGAAAAGTCGTTCCACCATTATGGGCAAGACCAACAGCATCCAATGGGATGTTGGGGAAATAATCTGAGGAGTTACCATTGTAAGTAGCGATGTTCCAATATGGATCATAAGTGACAAAGTTTTCGCCCTAGAAATGTTCGAAACGTGAAAGGTAGGGGCATAACCTACATTTAGCAAAATCATATTTCCATCAACCCACTGAAAAGCTAAACGAGGTAAAAAGTCAACCTTTTCTGTTAGCTTTTGAGGACTCTTTCTGCCTAACTAAAAATTTCAACTTGATGTAAATTTGTAGTTCTTGTTGAGTCACTCACATAAAATCGCTGTTCTTTTCGATTCCATCGAAATCGATACACCGTTTTATAATCGACGAGAACGGTAACACCACTCCTCAAATTAGTTGATACTGCACTAACACGTCGAGGCCCACCCGGAAACATGTCATTGATTAAGAAAGCTGCTTTCTGCTGAAGTCCATGTTCACGCCAGATTTGGTACACATAATCACCCGCGAAGACATACGTACGACGGTTATGGGCTAGAAACTTTTGGTATTGAAACTTTATTAATTCGTCTAAGGGGCTGTCCTTAAATTATGTTTGCCAAGAGGGAGGGGGGAGTCTCTGAAAATCTAACGCTCCTTTAAAATTTTAACATTTTTCTAAGAAAAAAACTAACGGTAGGGAGGGGATCCAAAATCCAACTTTTTGCAAAAGTAATTTAAGGACAACCCCTAACTAACTAACTAGTGCCGCTCGGCTCCCGTTACTTTTTTCAAATATAATACTATACCTTGCGTTACAGCATCAATATATGAAGGACATTTATGAATACTAACAGCTAACGGTGGACCTTCAGGCTTAATTGGTCCGACTACTTGGTACCGTCTCCAGGGTGCGTCCAAGGAATCAAGAGATCTCCGTCGCTTTTTGACTAAAAAATCGTGATCGTTTTGGAATTTTTTTTTTGAATTAACAAACATCGCCTGTGTCGAATTTGAGGCCTTAAATGAGTTGTATTTCGACCAGATTCTCGAATCAGTGCCAACTTTTGCTCTTTTGTCAATTTGGGTATCTTCTTTGGTTGAAACGTTATTTCATCCTCTGAATAAGTTATCAGGTTATCATCATCGATTTTTACAGACTCATGGAGCTAAAATTGAAATATATAAGAGAACCTATGTGCTCTTCGTATGTTTAGGGGGGGGGGTAAAATTACGGTACGTCGGTAGCAAAATTTTTTTTCGCATAGTGAAATCACCACATACCCCCTATTTTTGATGTGAAAAACACGAAAATCGCGTTAAAAAATTCCTAGTCGCTTCAATAGTGGTCAGATTGAATTTTAGACCAATTTTGGGGGTCTCGGTTTTAGAAAAATCGCATTTTGACCTCATTTTTCCATCTAAAAACGCCTAATTCCTAGATGTATACTATTTTTGGCCATGGAGAATCGATTGGTGCAGGTTTCAGACCTTCCATCCTATTCAAACACGTGTGAATTTTGAAAAAAATCAAGTAAAAATGACGTTTTTGCTTATTAAAAAATTTTTGATACCAACGTACCGTAATTTTACCCCCCCCCCTTTAAGCCTAAGCTACAACCTAGGTCTAAGCGCATCATGCGCTTAGGCGTCGATTTTCAGATAAAACGGTAACACATACGGAAATTTTTTTAAATGAAACAACTTTCGCAAATAAAAACAACAAATAACTTAAACTAACTTGTGAAGTTTTTCCTTCTGGTACATTTGCTTCAGCTATGGATTGAAGCTTCGGCGTGGAATGACAACATAAAATAGTTCCAACCACAAGAAATGGTATAACCAAATAACATAACTGCATCTCATGCTCTGCAATGCTTTCAGCACATAGATGATTTTCTGAAATTCTTTTTTTACTTGACTGGAGTTCTTTAGTTCAGCTTTATGCGATAAAAAGTTTCTGTCATTAATTTTAAATATATAATGACAAATAAAATTCACATGGGCATGATCTAAAGGCGTTGGCTGATTTTGGCTTCCACCAACTTGGCAAGCTTCTCCAAATACTCACAAACTAGCTCGAAGCTGCGCCTATCGGCACAACTTCGGGCCAGTAATTATTTACACATGAAACAACAACATATTCAATACACAAAACCAGTGACGTAGGAAGGCCAAAATTGGCGAGGACTTTTGCCCCTTAGGTGAGGACTTTTACCCCTTTGTATGTATGTGTGCAATGTTGTTCCTCATAAAATTTCTCGTTAAAATGACCCATCGATGACGTTTTTTTGATGTCAAGAAAAGTTATGGTAATTTTACGAAGATTCCACAGGTTTCGTCCTTAGGTTGATTCGACCTTTTCCTGCGATCAAAATTCAAAAAGTTCTTCGAATTCGTGTTCCCCATACCCCCCCCCCCCTCCTGAGCACAAAAAATCAGCCAATTTGGAGAACTTTTAAAAATCCGATTCCCCCCTTGGTCCCCCAAGCGAAAAACCGAAAAAAAAATTTTTCGAAAATTTTCTAAAAAATGTCGATTCCACCTATTTTTGGCATGGGAAAAACAATGGCGATAGCTTAAAATGAACAAACAGCATTTGAAAAAACTGTCACGCTGTTTCTATAGGAAGGCTATTGTCACGAAAGTGACCTTTTTCCTAGTGCCATTTCTCGTAGGAAAAAGCTTGGAGCTATTACACAATAGGGGGGTCACCCATGTAAAATTTTTTTTCTGAAAATGACCCCTCTAGGGATAAAAAACATACGGGGAATCCGTATTCTCAAAGCGAAAAAACGCTTCCCTTCAATACACAATACGCCTCTCCCTGATTCAGGAAAGGCATATTGTGTATTGAAGCGAAAAGTCGCAAAAATGCGATTTTTGTCTAAAAACGACCCCTTTTGAGGTAAAAATGTGCGGAGAGTCCGAATTTGATATCGAATTCAAGAAAAGCTGTATATCGACGCGAAAATTCGAGAGAATAACATATTTTGGTCTAAAAACAATTTGATTCTCCGCATATTGTTACCTCAAAAGGGGTCATCATTTTTTAGGCAAAAATCGCATTTTTGCGACTTTTCGCTTCAATACCCTTACATGAATCAGGAAAGCGTTTTTTCGCCTTGAAAATGTCAAATTCTGATTCCCCGCATGTTTTTACCCCTAGCGGGGTCATTTCCAGAAAAAAATTTTTGAACATTTTTTCACTTGAGTGGCCTCCTATTGTGTAGTAGAAGTAGTCTAGAAGAAAAAGAATTAGTAGTAGTAGCAGAAGCAGTAGTGGAGGAAGAAGTAGTAGTAGAAGTGGTAGTAGAAGAAATATAAGTAGTAGCAGTAGAAGAAGAAGTAGTAGAAGAAGAGATAGAAGAAGAATTAGTAGTAGAAGTAGTAGTAGAAGAAGAAGTGGCTCCCAATTTTTTCTGATTTTTACAAAAATAAAACCATTAAAAAATCAAACGCGATTAATTAAAGGTAAAAGGTGAGTCCGGCTAAGTTTCCTCTTGAAATTAATTGTTTGTGGTGCAAAGTAGCTTGTAAGCTATAAGTGGTTTCCTTTGTGTAGGTAAATGTTCGAACTTGTTCGCCTATATGAGAATCACCTTCTTCTTCATCTCGTCGAAAACCGAGCCGCGAGGTGCCTGACGTAATTGGTGACGGCGCCTTCTTTGGCTCGTCGGAGTTTGGCTACGAGATGAACCGTCTGTGACTAGGATTTTGGCGCGCACAAGGTTTGAAGCTTCGGTTTCTAGCTTGCGTTTTTGCTGCTCAACTTTGCAAATCAGATGAGCACAAATCATTTCCGACGTCTCAAAAGGCGACTACCGAAAAGGCTATTGTTTGAATAGCGTTTTCGGGACAAGCTTTCAAAAGATTTAATATTCTTTAACAACAAATAGACTAACAACTGAATTTGCTCTTACAAGGATGGGAAGTGAAAGAAGAAAATTGAAGAAGTGTGAAAAAGGAGTGCAGAAGTAAAGTCAACTATCAAAAACTAATGATGTTTGATCGAGAAAAATTCTCTCTCTTGCCTATAGTTAATAACAAGGCTCGGAATCATACTTGGGCAGGGGGGAAGTGGTACCTCCCCTGACCCACTCACTTAAAAGGCCGAAAAATAGGAGGAATCACCTCAAAATTCAGCAAAATCCAAAAATTTTAAGTTAAAAATACCATTTTTCGCCGGTGGAGAGGAAGAAGAAAAGAAGAAGCCTAAGCCTATACATCATTGTAATTTTGGTCCAGATTTAGGAGAATTTTCAGGTTTGGGGAAGGAGGGGGGAAGTTTTTTGAAGGGGAAGAAGTTTTAATACGTTTTTTTCAAAACTTTTCATTGTCCTTCCACGAAAAATAAAATTTTTCAGGTTTGGGAGAGGAATTTTCCACAACTTCTCCCCCCTCCCATAATTTCGACGCTGGACCTATATATAAAATTGCACATAATTCCCAAAAACTGCAAATAAATTTTTAAAGCTTTTACTATCATCAAACCAGCCAGTCGTCCAGTCAAAACAAAAAATCTCGAACTCCGAACCACCGGCCACACACACTTCCGGTCACCATCATCCGTTCTCGTCAGACCAGACAAGAATGCGTCGATGAGTAAGACTTCTGTGAAAAAAAACTCCGATCGTTGCATCAAGATGACACGAATGGAGATCGGCACCAAAAGATTTCCTACCAAATAAAAAGCGTAAAAGGAATGGAAGAGCGGCGCTGGCGGTTTTCTTCGTTCAAGCATGTATAAATTTTTGACCACGAGATTTGACGAAGAAGAATGATATTTTTCAAAAACATTTCCGTGATTTTCCTAATGAAATGAAATCAGAGTCTTTCAAATTTTTACGCACGTTTTGGAAATTTTTGAAATCATCTCAAAGCAATCGTACAAATGGTAAACTAAAAAAGAAGATGTAAGCAGGAATTATTCATTCTTTCGATAATAGTCATTTAACGGTCAAGAATGAAACATTTTCTTTTTCTAAACATGGAAAAAAAAACATTTTCTAAGCATGAAAAATTATCTTAACCCTGATTCAGGGAATGGAATTGGTGTACGGGCGAAAAAGGAAACTTTTTCGATTTTCGCGTCAATACATCAACTCTAGTCCCTGAATCAGGGTTGGTCAACTCTGGGCTTAGGTTTAGGCTTAAGCTTAGGCAGGGTGTCCAAGTGTTCTTAATAATAAGATTTTTAGAGTCCAAATCTTATTTTTTCACCGTTTTTTTTTTAAAGAAATTCTTATTTTTTGCTTATTTTTCAACAAAAAATGTTCTTATTTTCATTCTTCGGGACTTGGTCACCCTGCTTAAAATCAACAAACATCAAACAATAACTCTTATCTTTAAAAAATGCTTATCAAATAAAACGTCTTTATGAAGAAAAAAATTGAAAAATGACCACCAATTAGCTTTATCAGCCAGTCCAACGATTTCACCCTATACAAGCCGAGACTGAGCGCAAACAAGCTTTTACACAAAAATACAGCAACGCTGACCAACATAAGGCGTGGTCAACGAGTCTATACAGTGGGAATTCTCATACCCTTCAATATGTTTAACATATTATCTGGCATTTATTCGGAATGCTCCCCCCCCCATGGGCTCACAGGGGGAGCATTCCGAATAAGATGACATTGGCACCTTATTCGGAATGTCCCCTCCCCATGGAGATCAAAAAGGACACAAAAAATGTGCGAAAATCACAAAATTTATGCCATAAAATTGGAATTTTTGATAAAAAATTGAATTAAAAAATGTCGGCATGAATTTTGATAATTTAGCCCATTTTGTGTTTTTTCTTCTTTTTTTTGATCTTCACATGGGGAGAGGAGAATTCCGAATAAGGTGATATTATAGTCCGTTTCAGCCCCAACTATAAAAAAGCTGGACCCAAAATTCAAAGTTCGAAGTTAGCATCCAGTCCGATCTGGCAAGTTAAGCAACGTTGGGCCAACGTTGATATCCGTAGGTTCAACCCCATCCGTTTCTTCCTTGTGTCCAAATTCGCTAAGGCGGGATTTATACTTCCGTCGTGTCGTACGACCGAATTATAAACGCTGTCATACGACGTGTCGTACGACACGAAATACACTGTCGCGATAGAAGTATAAATGGCGCCTAAAAATTTTTGCATATGGGTATTTTGATGTGAGAAACACGTTGGTAAAGTTATTTTTTCAAAAAACCTTATGAAAACATGATTTTGTTTTAACTTGTCCTAATAACACCTAATTTCGTTGAAAAAAAAGTTGTCGAAAAGAGCGTTTTCATAAGTTTTTTTTGAAAAAGTAACTTGACCAACGTGTTCCTTACATCAAAATACACATATGAAAAAATTTTTATCGAATTCGGACACAAGGGAGTGGATGGAGTTCGAACTTACGATTTGGTCCATTCGGCCCAATGTTGCTTAACTTGCCAGATCGGACGGAATGTCGACTTCGGATTTTGAATTTTGGGGTCCAGCTTTTTTTATTTGGAGCTGAGACGGACTATAAGTGTCATTATTTGTGCATAACGATATTCTTTTTTATAACTTTCCAAAAGTTTGCTCGAAGTGTGATTATGATTGGTTGCATATCTTTATCAAATTTTATGAGCGTGCGTTCTCGTAAAATTCTAAAAATGGCTCTCATAATTTCAATTATTGACACTCTTCGATTTTTATTGCGTGATCGAGAGATTGAAGAAGACAGCAAGCAATTCATTCTTTAAAACAAATAAAGCGTTAATTTTTGAAACACTTTTCAAAAGGCCTCATACAAAATTTCGAGCCTTCATACGTCAACTCTGGGAAGTACTTGTTCAATTAAAGTCGGGGTTGCCAGATGGGTTGTTGACCTGAATGAAAAAAATTTACTGTCTGGGTTACACTTAATGAACAAAAAGCTTGCTTGGGTTACAAAGTGTAAAAAATAATTTATTTTTCATTATTTGAGCAAAAAAAGTCGATTTTTGTGCAAAATTTTTAAAAAATTTTTGTGTATTACAACGAAAACATGAACGCAAATTCAAATTTCAAACGCAATTTTCTCGAAAACTATAACGATTCAGCGGTTGTTGTCAAAACGAAAAATGCTCTATTTTTTTGATCTTTCCGAATAAATTATTTTTGTAACCCAGCCAATAGTAATTTCACAATTTTTTTGGGTTCCTAAAAGCTTCTCTCTGGGTTGCATTTGTGTTATCCATGTGACACAATCTGTCAACCCTGATTAAAGCTCATTTTAACTGTGGTTCAAATTTATGAAATTGATAAATTAAGTAAATAATAGTCCGTCTAATGGATGGTAAGTTAAAGTACACGATTAAATGATAAGGAAGCCAATTCGCAATATTTGGTTTTTACACATAATTTCAGAGAATTAAAATTTTATAGAAGTGGAGTGGAAAATTGTTGAAACTTGGAATTGTTAAAGGATCAGTCCACTCGAAAAAACACTATGAAAAAATTATATATTCAAAAAATTCATGAAAAATGGAGCATTTTTCGTTTTTACGACAACCACTGAATCGTTGTAGTTTTCGAGAGAATTGCGTTTGAAATTTTGAATTTGTGTTCATGTTTTCGTTGTAATACACAAACTTTTTCAAAATTGTTTACGGAAAAATCGACTTTATGTTAATATTCGAAAAGTTCATGAAAAATGGAGCATTTTTTGTTTTTACGGCATGTTCTTGTAGTTTTCGAGAAAATTGTGTTTGAAGTTGGCGATTTTTGAAATTTTGTGTATTACAACGAAAACATGAAGTGAAAATTCGGTATACACAATAACGGAACGATGAAGGGAATTACAAGCACGTCATCCCGTTCTTGTCCTGAATCAATAAAAGTTGTGTATTGGCGCGAAAATTTTTAAAAAATTTCCGTTTTTTACCGACTTACGAAAACTGCCAAAAAATTTTTCGAATTTTCGCGTCAATACACAAAACTGTTATTGATTCAAGAACGAATTTTCATTGTATTTTGTTTTCGTTGTAATACACAGATTTCAAAAATCGTCAACTTCAAACACCATTATCTTAATCAAGGATAACGTTTAAGAGGTTGCCGTCAAAAAAAATGCTCCATTCTTCATGAACTTTCTGAATATATACAATTTTTCAAAGTGTTTTTTTTACGAAATTACTTTTTTTAAAGTCGTAAATAAATTGTAATTTGTGAAACTTTTGAAAGTGGCTTATCATCAGCGAGCAAGGTGACAACCTTCTGTGTATTTGTTTCCATCATCCGACGTTTCACCTAGCACAACAAAGGGCATTGGCAGCCGATCGTCTCCCAGTCTAACTTCTTCTAGAAGAGACCGCAGTGTTGTTTGTCCTTAGCCGAGCCAAAATAGCGTTCGATTTCCCCGGCTGGCTCGAGTCGCCTATTCTTCCGCACTGCTTGAACTTGGTGTAATGTTGCGCGGCCAAACGTGCGACGACCAGGTTATACACTCGAAAATGATCAGCAAAGCCGTTCGTCCGGAAACGAGACAAAAGAGAATATGGCTCTTGAAAACGGGAAGGGAAGTCAATTGGATGCAAGGATTTAGCATTGAAGAGAATCGAGAGGCCGGATCCGGTCCAAGGGTGTGTGCGTCTATCCGATCCCTCCATTGATCTGGGAGCTCGGCGACCAGTTGATCGAAGATGCTTATAAGTTGTTGGTGTATCATTTCAATGAGTTTCGCTATGACGTCGCCAATTTCTAAAATAACAATTTCCAGCTGACTCACTTCATTATTGTGCTAATTGATATTGTGGGTTGTATTATTGACTTTTTTTTCTTCTTCTTCTCGCCTACATGATACTCTTCGAAATTTTTAATATACAATTTTGTAAAATTTTCTATTCGTCAATTTTTTTAAATCACACAAGTGGTTTGGTTTTTTTAAATACCAATCATCTTCTTCGCAATGACGTACTTAAGCTATGGGGAGCAGTTTGTTTATATTTATAGGGTGGACCCGCCCCCATATAAACGGATTTCCTTAAGTTTTGATCGTTTTGATGCAAAGTTCTAGGGATAATTTTATGAGGCTTCATTCAAGCATTTATGCTCAGAATCGAATTTTTGATCGAAAAAATTAAATTTTTGTTCAAAAATCGAATTTTGCTCGGCGGGTTATTTAAGTCCACCCTGTATTTTCTTCAAGTTCGGAAAATCTAAAACTGATTTTTTTAAAATCAATTTACAGGGTGGCACAAAATAACGTATACGATTCGATAAACTTTATTTAACTCAATAAAAACAATAAAAAATAACGTAATAACAAAAAATTTATTCAATATATCCTCCTTCTGCATCGATACACGCTTGGAGGCGTCCAGGCCAGCTATCAACCACTCGTTTAACCATATCATCAGGCATCTCATCCCAC
>JAQGCP010000618.1:0-15690 GCA_034699885.1 Acrobeloides thornei | reverse complement strand
CGCTACATCACTGGGGACTACCCCGAGTACCCCCCCCCCCCTATTTCCTACGTCCTTGGTAGCTACCTGTTGTTTTTGAAAATTTTTAAGAAAATCGAAACCCTTCTAATTTTGACTATTTTTTAGGAAATCCCCACCTTGACGGCCGGCCAACTATGTCACTGTAGACCACCCACCAACGTCATTTAAACGGTGGACGTTATTTGAAAAAACTGCAATTTCATCATTTTTTAAGCTTTTCACGAAAAAATAATGTAAAATTCCTGATTTTCGCATAAAAATTACCCTATCTAAACATTTTTTTAAAATTTTTTGAAGCATTTTTTTTTGACGTAAAATGTGACCCTAAAGTGAACTTTCTATACCGTATTTCCTCTAAAATAAGCTCCCTCCTCGCCCAAAAATAACAGGCAGCACAGGTAGCTGGGTTAAATTTTTTCGGAAATTCAAATTTCGCACTAAATTATGCTTTATATAGACATGTTTTATCTTGTGATTCTCTAATATGAAAATTGATAATAGTGCTAATGGTCCGGAGTCAGAAGATCAATCTCTGTTTGCTGGCAATAACACGAATTTGGCATAAAAATAAGAAATTTTTTTCTATCTTATTTTTATGCCAAATTCGTGTTATTGCCAGCAAACAAAGATTGATCTTCTGACTCTTTTTTTTTCAACCTCCATTTTTGGTCAAAAATTCGAAAATTTTCTGAAAATCAACAGCTACCCGTTATTATTGGGTGCGGAGAGGGCTTATTTTAGAGGAAATACGGTATAGAAAGTTCACTTTAGGGTCACATTTTACTTCAAAAAAATGTTTGAAAAATTTTTTTTAATGTTTAGATAGGGTAATTTTTATGTGAAAATCAGGAATTTTACATTATTTTTTCATGAAAAGCTTAAAAAATGATGAAATTGCAGTTTTTCCAAATAACGTCCACCGTTTAAATGACGTTGGTGGGTGGTCTACAGTGACATAGCTGGCCGGCCGTTAAGGTGGGGCGATTTCCTAAAAAAAATAGTCAAAATTAGAGGGGTTTCGATTTTCTCAAAAATTTTCAAAAACAACAGGTAGCTACCAAGGACGTAGGCAAGGGGGATACTCGGGGTAGTACCCAGTGACGTGGTGGATGGGGGGGGGGGTAAAAATTTTCGAAAAAACGATTTCCTAAAAAATAGTCAAAATACTATACAGGGTGGTCCAAAATTACACGGACTTTTTTAAAACTTTTTATTAGAATCAATGAATAGGCAATCTTGTTTTTCTTCATCTTCCTTTCAGAAAACAGGTAGCAAACAGCTGGTTTAAACCAATCGCTTTTTATTTCCATTTTATTTCAACTAAAATCAAGGTTTTCTTCATTTGGAAAGCGATTTTTTAGATAATGACGTAAGTCCATCAAGAAAGTAGAAAAGTCCGTGTAATTTTGGACCACCCTGTACAGATTTATGCATACCGTAAAACTTCTAATAGAACCCTATGGGGCTCTATTAGAAGGTGTTAATTGCTCTTTTAAAAATCGAGTTTATGTCGGATTTCTGTCTTCTTAAAAATCTACACTGAGGGGAAATAAGTTTTATTGGAATACTTCATCTAAGTACTATATTTTATTTACAGAGTGGGCCAAAAAAAACCGGCTTTTATGCAAATTTTTCCGAAAATTTTTTTCTTTTTTATGTTTTTAATTGATAAATAAGCAATTTTTATCGTTTAAAACCAAAGAAAAACAATTAATAGCAACAAAACATGATCTAGACTTTATTGAAATATTGCTGAATCGGCTTTCCATCACCATCTATGAGCTTCTGCAATCGCGGGCGCAATTCTCGCAACCATTTTCGAATAGTCTCAACATCCATTTCGTCCCAGACTTCTCGGATTCGCGTTTTCAATTCGTCCAAATTCTAACTGTGCCCCTGTAACTGTGTAGCCCCTAAAGTGGGTTATCCATTGTCAGCTGGTGTGGGCTGGCTTAGGCAAGCCCACTCGGTCATATCTCGGGGTTATTCCGCTAGCATGTAGTCTCATAAGTGGCCGCTTATTATGTAGTCTCTGTATATCAGTAGTGTCTTTAGTTGCTTATAATAAACTCTATATAATTACCGCTAGCCAACCTTACAAGGCACCTATACTGGGGCCACAACTGTATCCTTGTAACTGCGGCGTATACTTTTCATGTATGTAACTGAAGAGTGTTTATTTGCATGCCTGTAACTGCACCCCAGTAACACCTCCCTGTAACTGTGCCCTGTAAAAAAGTCGCTGTAACTCCTTCCTACATTTGGCCTTGTAAAATTACTTTATAACTGGCATCTACCTGCCCCATTTATGAGCCAGTTTCATATAATTTTCAAATTTATATAAAGTAAATAATTTTCGAAAGAAAAAAATTTTTTTTATTAATTTATCTTGATTTCGCAAACATAGCATCCCGTAGTTGAACAATCAATATTTGTCCATTTTCCGTCACTTGTGTTCAATTGACTACATTTATTGTTAGCGTTGCCACCTGGGTAACCTGAATTTACATACTACGTATTTTAGTGCAATTTTAATTGTACAGGGTGCGAGATGAAACTGCAACACTTGATTTTTTTGTGTTTTTATTGTTTTTTTCAAGAAATTTCATTTAAAATTTTGTTTTTAGTGTTAAAATGAATGAATTAAGACCTGCCATAATTAGAGCGCATGAAAATGGAAAAGGAGTACGTGAAATTGCGCGGTTTCTTGATGTTAAACCGTCGACAGTATCTCGAACAATCAAGAGATTCGAAGAAATCGGAAGCAACGAGAACCGAAAAAAAGAAAAAACTGCAAGAAGTCGAAGGAATATCCAGCGCAGTAAAGGAATGATCAAGAGAAACCCATCGACCAAAGTGAACTCGAATCCTTGAAGCGAGCTTTGAAGAAAGCATGGAACGAAATCACCTTGGAAACTTTGATCAAGGTCGTGGACAACTTTCCGAAGCGACTGAAGGCCTGTATGGATGCAAAAGGCGGACATTTTGAATAAATCTTGTTGTTGTAATTGTTATTTGTTGTATTCTAAATAAATTTGTTGGAAAAATGTTATTAAAACGCAAAAAAATGGCGTGGCGACAGTTGAGGACGAGTACTTGAGGATGAGACATTTGAGGATGGATATTTAAGGACAGACATTTGTGGATGGGACATTTGAGGATGGGACAATTGAGGATGGAACATTTGAGGACGGAACATTTGAGGACGGAACATTTGAGAACGGATCATTTGAGGAACAAAGGTAGGATATGTTTTTTAGGCCCTAAATAACACCCATCCTCAAATATTCCAGCATTATAACTTTCGCCACGAATTTCGCCATACTAACTTTCGCCATGTAACTTTCGCCACGATAACTCGCCATTATAACTTTCGCCACTTTCGTATCAATAAACATATTAATTTAGACTAATTAAGAAAGTTGTTGTGGCGAAAGTTACATGGCGAACATGAAATGTGGCGAAAGTTATAGTGCCAATATTCCTCCCTCAAATGTCCCGTTTACAAATGGCCGTTCTCAAATGTTCCGTCCTCAAATGTCTCATCCTCAAATGTCCGTCGTCCTCAAGTGCCCGTCCTCAAATGTTCAATCCTCAAATGTCTTATCCTCAAGTGCCCGTCCTCAACTGTCGCCACGCCAAAAAAATCAAGTGTTGCAGTTTCATCTCGCACCCTGTATAGCTGTAATTTTATGTGGGATGGGACATTTGAGTTTATTGCGCACATTCCCGAAGCATAAAAACGCTTCCTTGACCCTGATTCAGAGAATGAAGTTGATGTATTGACGAGAAAATCGAAAAAATTTCTATTTTTACCCAGAAAGCATCCATCTGGAGGTAATTTTATACGGGAAATCGATTGCGTACATTTTCTAAGCATGAAAAAATTAGCTTGACCCTGATTCAGGGAATCGAATTGGTGTACGAATGAAAAAAGAAAATTTTCGCGTCAATACACCAATTCCATTCCCTGAATCAGTGTCAAAAGAGCGTTTAATTTGTAATTTTTCAGAAGTTTATCAAATTTTTTGGTATCATTATGTGCCATCGTTGGAGGAGGTAAGTTGTTGTGCTATTTAATCATTTGAATAATTGTAGTATGGCTTCGCTGGTCGACTCTTTCATATATAACTCGTCTCGTGTTGTACAGAAAGAAGATCCAGATGAATAAGTTCACTTAATTTATTATACTATTCCCGTTTTGTTGTTGTATTTTATTTTCTAGTCTTTGACTTTTCCATTGTAATGCTTATAGGCTCTTTTTGAGTTATTTCCTTCCATTGTATTTAGCTTGACTTATGGCCTTTTCCAAGATTCGTTTAAATATAGCCTTTTTTGTTTCATAAGATTAATTTTTGTGCTACGTGAAATTTCCTTAAACAAAATTTCCATTGTTGGCCTTATCTTGCTTTTTACCTAACAAGGGACATGCACGAAGTGATCTTGAATTTATTCAAAAAGTTCTATAGATTCTCTCTTTTGAGAAATAGCAAAATTAGCGGCTATAATCCTTAGGGGGGTAAAAAATTTTTGGAAGGCAAAAACTTTTGGACGGTAAGGGGAGTTGAACCCCGGAACGTTTGGTCATTCGCTTGCAATAAGTCCACTGAACCATGCTGCTTTTTAAGGATCATTTTTTACATATAGTGTTAAAATCCATTGTTGGCCTTATCTTGCTTTTTACCTAAATTATTTTTTGTTTGAAAATGATAACCGTCATTTGTTCCAAAAATTTGTGTCGCCGGGTTGTTGAAGCTCACCACTTTTCTTGTTATTCTTTGAGGCTCTTTAGAGAGAACGCTTATTTTCCCCCTCAAATTGACATCAACAAAAATTTTTCTTTACTAATCTCAGATAGTCATATAAGAAAATTTTGTGTTGAATGCTTGTTTCAATTTGATGAAAATGATAACCGTCATTTGTTCCAAAAAAATTTGTAAAAATAAACGATATTTTTTAATAAATAAACACACGGGAAATAACCGTAATCTAAAACTAATAAACAAGAGTAGTAACTTAAAAGTAGACGCTTGAAAATAAAATTCCGTTGGTGGGGTAACAGCCAACGAAAAAAAAGGGATAATATCGAACATTGAATATTAGGAGAAATCTTCGTGATTAATAAGAAATACGTATATATAAAACTTTTGTTTTCGAAACCATTTGATCTTATGATCTTTTCGCGAATCGTTTCAATAAACACACGATTTGTATTGAAATTCAGGCAACTTTTCGTTGTAATAAAAAGTTGCCTGAATTTCAATTCAAATCGTGTGTTGATTGAAACGATTGGCAAAAAGATCATCAGTTCCGTGGCTCTGTAAAGTTTCAAAAATTAAAGATAAAAAGAAGCGTACGCGCTAGCAATCGTGAAACGCATTTCACGAACAATTTTCGAAAATTCCGAGTTTTCGTGTCAATATTCAGGCAAATTCAAATGAAACGATCAAATAAAACGATACGAATGAAACGTCATAATGGAACGAAACCAAATTCAGGGTTTTCGTGTCAATATTTAAGCAAATTCAAACCCGTTTCGCCGTCTAGAAATGAGTTCGATAAGCAAATTCAAATCTGTTTCCGGACGAAACGGGTTTAAATTTGCCTGAATATTGACACGAAAACCCTGAATTTGGTTTCGTTCCATTATGTCGTTTTATTCGATCGTTTCATTGGAATTTGTCTGAATATTGACACGAAAACTCTGAATTTTCGGAAATGGCGTTTCACGACTGCTAGCGCGTACCCCCTAAGCAAAGCTTAAAGAAAAATACACAAAATGTATATAGATTTGGTAAAAGAAAAGCAAATTGTTGTACTCAAATGGCTTCCTGAAAACATGTAGAAATATGACCATACTTACAATTTGCAATGTTCTCGCATTTTAAATGCCAAATGAATAGATATACCCGTCTTTTTTTTGAAAAGTTTATTTTGCCAGTTGGAAAAATCAATTTTTGTTTAAATTCGATGAGTATACCCAAAGAAATAAATAAGCTCTGCCGCAGGCACGAGCCACAAGTTTTCAATATTTACAATATAAACAAGAACAGGTAGATGGATATATATATATGAACACTCAGGGCTGGTCTTATTACTACAAGGTGGCTAAAAAAAGCCGTACTTTTGCGAATTTTTGATCAAAAACACTTCCCTGATTCAGGGAAGGTTTGTGTATTGAAGCGAAAAATCGAAAAATTTCATTTTTACGACTTTTCGCTTCAATATACAAACCTTTCCTGAATATGAGAAATGTTTTTGCGATTTTTACGACTTTTCGCTTTAATACACAGCCTTCCCTGAACCAGGGAAACTTTTTTTAACCACCCTGTACAAAAATAGAATAGAATATATATATATGAAGAAGATCTTATATGAAATGGACCCGCATATGAATGACAAGTTTCATTGATGAGAGTAGAATGATGATCAATATATGAAAGAAAATGGGTTGATGAGGACCAAAGGGATGTGTATTGGTGTGCCTGCCGGAACCGAGTACCTTATTTTTTGTTGGTTCGTTGTTCGACTGGTTCACTACCAGGGTAACACAGTAGGTACTGTAGGTCCGGCACGGTTAGATCTTTTTTTACACGATTCTAATCCGGCCAGTCTCCATTCAACCCAGATCTTACACATTGTGTGTGAATGTCCTCGACTGGTGTAACATATTAGATGTTATTAATGTTATAAAGCGATGTTATGCTATTACACACTCGGATCTTCTGAGTGGAATTCATGCTTATGCCACGTGCGGATCCACAGAACAAGGGGCTAGCCAAAATTTTTTATGAGTTTTTTTATATTAGAGTAACAGTCGACTCGGAAAAAACACTATGAAAAAGTTTCACGGAGTTTTTCCGACTGAACTGATCCTGAAAACTCATAAAAAATTCCAAAAAGCCCTAAACTGTATACGCTAGAAGCGAAGTCTTGAGATGTTCAAAAATAGAAAAATCACAATTGATGAGAGGCAATCGGCTACAGTAGACACAGGAAAAAAAAGAAAAAAATTTTAAAAAATCTAAAACGATACTAACAAATAAAACGCTATCAAAAATAATCGTTTCAAAAATTCCAAATTTGTGTTGATAAATTAACGTACTCTTTTTGAAACGATCATTGAAAAACTTGATTGGCGTTTTTCCCCTCATTAATTTCCTATTTATCTTGGCGTTCGATTCAAATATGAGATGATAGATGCGCTTGAGAATCGCTAACACTAGCGCTAAACATGATGTTGGCTAGGAAGACATTGCCTTCGACCCGCAGAGATTCTCCAGCTGTATCTTTTGCAACAACAGGCGCCGACATAGGTACCATACTTGGTACTGTTTGATCAATATCAGTCACAAGGTCTGGTGTAGGCTAAAAATAAGATCATTCAATAAGTTACAGTTGGTGCAGAAAAAGAAATTTTTACGAATTTTGCAATTTTTATATTTTTCATTTTTCTCAAAAAGTGCACTTTTTCTGCGTCGAGTAAAAACTTACAAGAACGCGTGTGCCCAGCGACGTTTCAGCGGAAATTGGTGTAGCTAAGAAAACTCTCGTCATGGGAGCTGCAATAGTCGATACTAAAGATGGTTGAGACGAGGATGAAGTCAGTGTTTGACTATTTTGAATTGATGAATTTGTTGGTTGTGAGCTAGACAAAACTCGTATTGTCTTCTCATCATCCGGGAGTGATTCGGGATCGGTGCGCAGCCATAGCGAATGGAGCAATTCCGTTGCCGATGGCCGATCGCAGGGGTTTTGACGTAACAAACTGTACAATAACCAGCGTGCTGAAAAAAATTTTTTGAAATTTTTTCTATTTTTTCTTTCTACCTGGATGAGAAATGGAATCACTGAGTGGATACGAAAATCGACGTGCTTTGATCCGCCTGAAGAACGCTCTGGGATTGGAATCGAAGAAAGGGTAGTGTCCGGTCAACAAGATGAACATGAGCACGCCGAGGCCCCAAACGTCGGCCGTTTTCGCTGCGTAGGTTTTCTGTTTCATGTCGAGAATTTCGGGCGCGACGTAAGCCGGGCATACACAACGATCACTCATCGCATCTTCTCCCAAATTTGGTGCCACGAACAAGTCGAGGACGCTATTCAACCGAATTTTATATCTAAAATTAAGAGTGTAAAAAGGGTGTTTTTGAGGTTATATGAAGGAAATTTTCTTATTTACATGCATATAGCAGCGGGTGTCCCCCAAAAAAGTGAATTTTTGTAATCTGGAAATTATTTTTTCCAATGGTAATTTTATCTGGGAATCGATTGCGCCTTGAAAATGTTTCCCTGAACCTGATCAGGCATGTTTTTGAAGCGAAAATTTTCATTTTTCGCATTTTCGAAAACTCAATTTTCCCTGAATCAGGGTCAGGGAAGCATTTTCAGGGTTCGAAAATAATCGAATTCCCGTGTAAACTTACTCTAGAAACATAAAATTACCCTTAGAAAAATCAATTTCCGGGTCACAAAAATCCTTTTTTTTGGATAACCCTATAACATACGTTATGAAAGTTCCATATATGTGTACCTGCTCGACTCTTTGTGCTTCTTTTAACCTTTATCACTTTTAACATGGAGATCATCCACTCTTTTTTTAGTATCATGTATAATTTTAACATTAACATGGAGATTATCCACTCTTTTTTTACTATGATGTATACTTTTAATATTAAAATTGAATGTTAAAATAGTTCAATCCTACAAAAATTTTCATGACTTTTGACAAAAAATAGAAAAATGACTTTTTGGCGGGAGGGGGGGGGGTCGAACCCGCGCCCTGTGAATGAAGGCCGAGCGCGGTAGCCACTCGGCCATGGGACAACCCAAAACCCTATGATAGATATGGTACTCGTTTTGAAACGCTCGGAGAGCTGAGTCAATTGGCGACATTTTTTA
The DNA here is from genome assembly GCA_034699885.1 of Acrobeloides thornei. Classification (NCBI taxonomy): domain Eukaryota; kingdom Metazoa; phylum Nematoda; class Chromadorea; order Rhabditida; family Cephalobidae; genus Acrobeloides; species Acrobeloides thornei. The sequence goes on along the minus strand of JAQGCP010000618.1, from coordinate 6,768 downwards.
AATTTTGATTCTTGCCAAAAAATCGAAGATTTTTTGTACGTTGTAAGCTGTTATGAAAGTTGCAAGAATGCGCTTTATAACAGAATTTCATTTGCCCTCATTTTTGCACATTTGAGTCCCCCGGTGATAAGATAGATATTTTGAAATTTTGTTTTTAAGCTATATGATAAACATTTTTCACCAATATGATGAAATCCCTTTTTTTAATTTCACATTCAGATCCCATGATACAGGAGACTGTATACAAAGCCTATTATCAACATTGAATGGCATGAAAGAAAGTGTTTGTGTGTGTCAGCAAAAATTTTGTTTGGTTGTCGACACTGTAAAAAAGGGCGAGAGAAAGAGTCTCGTTATCTTTATTTTGGTCGAGCACCAATCAACATAGCATCAGATGTTTAGTTATGGGGCGAACGAAAAACCCTGCTGACACTACAAACACAGAGAGTAGAGAGAATTATGCAAGTATGAGAAAAATCAGTCCATTTCTAGAGACTAATAGAAAGGGCTAGAGTAGTCGGCTAGCAGTAAAAAGAAATGAGAGAAATTACGTGGCAAAAAGAGGTCTGCATTTTTAGACAGGAATCGAATGTTTTGGGCCAATGAAAACTCAACACATAGAGGATGACATAAGCAAAAAAATGAGCCACGCGCTTTCGCTATTTCGAAAGCGCTACTCGTCCGATCTTTTTCGAATAATTGTTGGGAGAAGTACACATATAGAAATTTGGAGATGAAGAAATTTTACACACAAATTTGTACTGGGGGAAAAGGAGAACATAAAGAAGGAGAAACTTGTATACACGAATTTTTGTGTTTGTGCTTCGACCATCCGTTTCTGTTCTGTTATACAGCGATGTGATTCTGGTGGGAGTCACACCAACGCATGAGAACGGACGGAAGATCGGAAATCTACAATTTCGTTAGTTAACAGCGTTCACAGACATTAAGCCTAATTATGACAATTTTTGTAAAATTCGCATAAAATTAAAACTCTTTAGGCTTAAGCCTAAGCCTAGCTATGAAAATTTTGTAAAATTCGCATAAAAATTACTTTTTCTCATCCACAAATACAAATTTCCGTAATTTGAAGTCGCGGAGATAGATGCTGATCTGGTGGCAAAATTCAACAAGCTCTACGATTTGCTTGAAAATTGGTTGGGCTTGTCGTTCGGTGAACACGGCCTTGCGTGACTGGACATACGAGTGCAAGCTGCCTTGGTGATCAGGCATGAGGATATACCAAAGTCCATTTTCACCTCTGATGGACACCGTGCCCTCGGGGATAATGAGCTCCCTAGAAGAAAAATCCATGACCTGGACTTGCTGTTTTTTTCCCCTACTTGAGTTGCCGAAATTCACTTTGGTGGTACATCGATTCAGCATGTTTTATTCTCTCGTTCACCATAACGAAAATTTTAAATTCCTCAGGTTTTAAAATCTAGAATATAATTTTCAAATAAATTTTCTGCTCCTCGAACATGCGTTACACACCTGACATTGCATGATGGCTTTCGTGTCACGATGCACTGCTTTACAATCTCTCCCGCCACCGACGATCTCATAGGTACCATTGCCGATGGTTGTTGCATTTCCATTGGTGGTTGGGTGCGATCTAGCGCTCTAAAAATGTGGAATTTGTATGATGTGTTAAATATGATATGATGTATTTTTGGAAAAAGTTGTTCAGAAAAATTTTCTCTACAAGTTTGGAAATTTTTCGTGATCATGGTCCTTTAAAAAAGACAAGTGTGATTGATTATTATGCTTTTGTAGAAACTTACAGCCGATCCTTGCGAGCACTCCAACTCGGCAATCTGCTCATACCCATCATCACTCGAATATTGCGACGATGATTGTGAATTTAGGCGCAAGCGCTTTTCATTTGCATCGTCAAGTGGGGAATCACAATTGGAATCATCGTCGCTGATGCCGTTCGCAGAATTCAACGAATCCTGGCTCCCGAACACCCCGGTTAGCCCCTGGGCACCATTCGCTCTTTGCTGACCAGCCATGTTGGCCAAGTTGATACGCGTAACGTTGATTGCGCGCCGTTTTCTTGTTGCATTTTGAGGCTGATTTAGAAGCTGAGATTTCGATCTAGTGAGGGATGGGCAAACAGTTAAACTATTTTCATACAAAGTATTGTCTGCGCATGTACTGGGAACTTCCGACGACGACATTGCTAAAAATGGTTCAAATTAGAAAAAATTGAAGAAAAAATAAAATGAATGAAAGAAAGAAAGGCATTAGGAAATTTTTCCAACTTTTTTTTGACTTTTCTCCAACTTACTTTTTTAATTTTTTCGATCAATCTTTCAATGCATTCATTTTATTGAATCAGGCAACATTGAAAGATCATTTAAAAAAAGTTGAAGAAAGTATGTTGAAAAAACGTTGAAGACTAATACAAAAAAGTATGTTGGAGAAAAAAGTGAAAACTAATACCAAAGAAAGAATGAACGGTAAATAAATAGATAAAAAGACCAAAAGCAAAGTTTCGATAAATCCCTTCTGAAATCGGGATTGCACAACATTAACTATGCAGAAATAAAAGAATTATGCCGTGGCGATTTCGAAATGGGTTTCATGAACACATTTTGAAAGCTTGCGTGGGCGTGCTTTGTTGCCCAATGAAATTACAATATCATAAGACATCAAAGATCAAACTGTGACAAAAGGATAATTGTGAAATTTTATGAGTAAGTGATGAAATTGGGTTCAAAAAATGTAGCAGACATTAAAGCACCAGTCCCACTTTTGGGGAGTTGATGATGTCACCTGATAAAGAACAAAATTGGAGCATTTTTTGCTTTTACAGTACTACTCAAAAATTTGACTATAAAAAGTTAAGAGATAAGAAAAAATTGCGAAACATTTTGAAAGCTTACGTAACGAGAAAATTTTCAAACGAGAAAAAAACTTCAGGCATTTCGTTTCAATACACAGACACTTTTGGCGAAAAATTCCATTTTTAAACTGTTCATAAAATGAACAGTGTAGCAATTTTTTATAACTTGCCAAGACGAATAAAATGACAGAAAAATTATCAAATTTGAAAAAAGTTTTGGGCTATTGAAACGAAAACCCTGATTCATGTTTTCGTTTCAATAACCCAAAATATTGTTCAAATTCAATAAATTTTAGTGTTATTTTATTCGCCTCGACGAGATGTGTTCATTTTATAAATAGTCTAAAAAATCGGTGCAAAAATTTTTTTTGCCAAAAGTATGTATATTGAAACGAAATGCCTGAGTGCAAGAATAGTTTGTCGAGACATTTAAGAAACATTAAAAAGCTAAACAACCAAGAAATGACTCAAAAAAACTCAAATGAAATTTTAACACTACACCACTAACAGCTAACAAAAAAAAATCAACAAAGAAAAAAAAAGTTTCACAATCCGATGCAAAATTTCTTGTAAACTATTTCGACATTCGTGTTTCGTGCAAAATGCCAAGAAATTTTGCGTTGGTGTTTACGAGGAAAATTTTTTTGTAAATAAGCTCACCCAATAGGACAATTTTGAAATCAGACATAAACAAATAGCTCATAGATCAAAATGTTGGTTCAACTTGAAATTTTTTCTTAAACTTCACCCACTTTACCCCTACTATGAAATTTTGAAAGTTTACTGAAAAGAGTGAATCAGAGACCAGTGATATATAGGCAACATAAGAATGACGTAACTGAGAATGAAGTCATTAAATTGATAGTATGCAAAAAATTAGACATAAATTAGACATGAAAAACAAATTTGATTAACTGTAATCAACAAAAAAATCAACAACTCACCACTTAATGTGCGATCCACGTAGGCCTTCGATGGCACAATGCCTTAGAAGGTAGCCATTATGAAAATCTGCGTCGGTTTTAATAAAGTTACTACTATAAAATTTCAAATTTAGGCAAAACATTTTTAACTTTTCGCTTTAATAAACGCAAGAAATTCAAAAAGCAAAAAAACGATATCCCTTTAAGCTCTTTTTCTGTAACAGAAACTTCAAAAAATCGATTGATGAGCTCAAATGTCGCTTAAAAATCGTACTTTTATCTAAAAATTTCGCTCAAAAATCGATTGATTAGCTCAAAATTCGCTCAAAAATCGATTTTTGAGACCAAAAAATTGATATTTTTATCTCAAAAATCGATTTATGAGCCCAAATTTCGCTTCAAAAATCGATTGATGCGCTCAAATTTCGTTCAAAAATCAATTTTTGAGTCTCAAAAATCGATATTCTTTATCACAAAATTCACTCAAAAATGATATTTTTTGCCCAAAAATTGATTGATGAGCTCAACATTCGCTTCAACAAACGCAAGAAATTTTCAAAAAGCAGAAAAACGGTATCCCCCCTAAGTTCTTTTTTCTGTAACAGGAACTTTAGTGATTGGCGTTCCCCCTATCTTATCGAAAACGCAAAGTATTTCTGAGGGTAAATAACCACGATATTGATTTCGAAAGAGGCAACAAGAGACGCGAGCGTCCCCATTTGCTCAGGCAGGGCTTCGCGAGCGCCAGCATTTTCACATCAATCGTGCGATGTGGAGAAAGAAGAAGGTCGATTTTCATACATCTCTTCTTGCTCTCTCCAATGCAGCATACAAGCCCAGAAAAATTGCGGACCAGTCTTTCCTCTCGTTGTATATTCATTCCTTTCATCATTTCTCTTTGAATCGTTGGCGTCATTTCGAAATTCTCTTCGCGTTTGACAATGGGGAAAAGGAGTCGAAGAGAAAAACACTACGATACCAGGAAAATATTCATTTGGACTCATGTTTTTTACACTCAGCAATTTCAAAATTTTCAACAAAAATATATTTACTTCAAAAATTATTTGGATATTTAATTAAAAAAATAGTAAAAATTTTATAGCATATGCAAATTTGGATTTTAGAGCTAGCAGGATCCCGAGACCAAAATTCACTTTAAAAAATCAAATTTTTATCTTAAAATTCGTTAAATATCGATATTTTGTGCTCAAAAATCTTATTTTTTTCTAAAAATTCACTCCAAAATCGATTTTTGAACTCGAAATTCGCTCAAAAATCAATTTTTGAGACCAAAATTCGCTTTAAAAAAAATCGATTTTTATCTTAAAACTTGCTAAATATCGATATTTTTAGACTAAAATCGATGATTCGCTCAAAAATCAATTTTTGAACTCGAATTCGCTCAAAGATAGATTTTTGAGACCAAAATTCGTTCCAAAACAATATTTTTTGCTCAAAAATCGATGATGGGACAAATTTCGCTCAAAAATCGATATTTATTATTTCAAAATTCACTAAAAAACAATATTTTTTGCTCACAAATCGATGAATGAGCTCGAAATTCGCTCAAAAATCAATTTTTGAACTCAAAATTCGCTCAAAGAGAGATTTTTAGACCAAAATTCGCTCCAAAACGTTATTTTTTGCTCAAAAATCAATTAATGAACTAAATTTAGCTTAAAAAATCGTATGTTTATCTAAATCACTCAAAAATCGATTTTTAAACTCGAAATTCGCTCAAAGATAGATTTTTTAGACTAAAATTCGTTCAAAAATCGATATTTTTATCTCAAAATTCGCTCAAAAACAATATTTTTTGCAAAAATCGATTGCGAACGCGACAGAACGTTTCTGAACGCCTATTAGTGATGTGTCCGAACGGAATTAGTGATGTTATTAGTGATAAATTAGTGAACTCAAAAATTTCCGAACGAATTAGTGGTGACCCTCAGACGCGTTCGGAAACATCACTAATAGGCATTCGGGCGCGTTCGGAAACGTTCAGATGCGTTCAGAAACGTTCGAATGCGTTCGGGTGCTCGTTCGAACGCGTTCGAACATTTCCGAACGTGTCAGAACGTTTCCGAACGCCTATTAGTGATGTGTCCGGACGCGTCCGAATGAAATTAGTGAAGTCAAAAATTTCCGAACGAATTAAAGCGGCCCTAAAGGTACAGGATTCGAGTTCCATGTATGTCTTGGAATTATTTTTATCGAGCTCATCAATCGATTTTTGAGCAAAAAATATCCTTTTTGAGTGAATTTTGAGAAAGTTCCATTGAAAAAAGAAATTCGTTTTCTATTTCTTGGTTGGTTAGGGTCGCACCCATAACAATTTTTTCCAAATCACTTCAAAAACGGTCTATAGATGTAGGGCATGGTCTAAAACGATGAAATGAGTCAAATTTGCGGTAAAATAACCCGATGTTTGATCATTTCTGACCCAATCTTTATGCTTAAAAATGCTTGAAAAGGCTATTTTTGGGTCTTTAGAGGCCTCTAGCTCGGCCAGAAGTGACCAGGTTCAGCTAAAATCAAAATTTTTTTAACAAACATGAGTATGATCTACACGAATATATAGGTCTTTTCAGAAAATCGCACCATCAACTGCGACCCTTCCCTTGTTAGTAGTACTTAACACTGGATACTTATGCAAAGACCTAATAATTAAAAAAAATCGTCTAGAAAATAACATAACCAATTCTAGGAACTAACTCATTTTTTATGCAAAAACCGTTTTTACACGTAATTTCTACTAATAAGCTTAAAATTTGTCTTCTAGCCCACATGGATGACCAAATTATGCAAGAAATTTAAGGAAGTATTCATAAAGAAGATTTACATCATTGCCATTTAGCAGTTCGTTTTAATTGAGGAACACTTTTTAGCCTATGTATTGATTTCTTATGAGCTTTGTTCATACGTGGGCAAGGGGTGGGTTGACCCACCCCCATATCGCCGCAAGAGGGTAAAATGTAGAAAACATGTCGCAGT
>JAQGCP010000617.1:0-15697 GCA_034699885.1 Acrobeloides thornei | reverse complement strand
CCAAGAGTTGTTGCCAGCTAATAGAAGAGGTGCGTATACTTATGGTGATATGACTAGATGGCTGTATGACGAATATGTGCCATTAGGTCAGACTCCATGGTTGAAACAGCTCAACGAGACTATTGTTCCACGTCAATATGTAGTTTCGGTTCAACCATACTTCCCTAGTTCTTATAATTATTCGATCGGGAAGAATTTTACTTATGATGGAGAAGTTTCGGTAAGTGTTTTATAGGAAACATTTTTATGGTTATAATGTGTTTGTAGATATTCGCCACAAAAGTTGGTTCCACACAAACAATCATGTTAAATTCTCATCGACAAATGATCCATCATATTCGAATATTCAATGTCTCCCTAACTGGAAATTTGACCGAATTCTTTTTTACATCTATAGAACGCGATTACGACAACGCTATTCTCATTATAAATCTCGCTCAACCCATTCAAGCTGGTTGGAACATCCAAATTTCTATCATATATAGCGGATTTATCGACAAAGGTCCTGGTGAAGGCACTTATGTGAACTGGGACTATCTTGAATATAATAAACAAAAGAGTTGGATCTTCGCTACGGATTTCGAAGGAGGTCCATCCACAAGGTCTTTAGTTCCATGTTATGATGAACCTAGTAAAAAAGCTATTTGGTATGTGACCGTGATATATCCCACAGATATGGTTGCAATTTCGAATACATTAGAAGAATCTGTTATTAATTCAGGGAATGGTGAGTAAACAGAGTGATATGGGAGATATAAGATTTTTAGGATTGTCGAAAACAACTTTTAAACCAACGAAAAAGATGTCGAGTTATCTTTTAGCTATATCTGTAGGAGATTTCGCAGCGTTGAGAGGATTAACAAAAGGTGGGATGTTAGTACGTGTATGGACATGGACAGGAATGCAAAACAATGGAGAATTATCATTACGAGTATGTCTAGGATAGGGCAATGAAAGTTGAATGAAAACTGGATCACTGACATTGAATGACTATCAGTCATCGACAGCCGTAGAAATATTTTTTTTCGACGACTGTCAATGATCGACATTTATGACTTTCAGTCACTGTCAATCATGGTAAGTGATTCAGTTTTCAGTCGATTGTGCAAAGCCCTGGTCTAGGTAAAGGACCAGTCCAGTAATTTACAACCATATGAAAAAATGATATATTCGGAAAGATTATGAAAACTGGAGCATTTTTTGTTTTTACGGCATGTTCTGAATCGTTGTAGTTTTCGAGATAATTACTTTTGAAATTTTGAATTTGTTACAAGCTCTTTGTTGTAATACACAAACTTTTTTGAATTACGTATTACAACGAAGAGCTTGTAACAAATTCAAAATTTCAAACGCAATTATCTCGAAAACTACAACGATTCAGAACATGCCGTAAAAACAAAAAATGCTCCATTTTTCATGATCTTTCCGAATATATCCTTTTTTTCATATAATTGTAACTTACTGGACTGGCCCTTTAAACATTTTTCGATTTTAGGCCGCGATCGATACTATAAACTTCCACACATCTAACTTGAACGTCACACTACCTTTAGACAAACTGGACGTTCTTGCTCTCCCACAATATAGTGGATATTCTGACGGAGCTATGGAAAATTGGGGACTCATTATTTCTGGATACTTAGAATGTCTGTGGCACCCAGATTACAGTACAACAGCACAACTTACCGACACATATTGGACAACTTCTCATGAAACTACACATCAATGGTTTGGAGATCTTGTCTCGCCAAAATGGTGGAATTACATATTTCTAAACGAAGGTTTTGCTACGTATTGGCCTACTACTATTATGGCCGAGACTTATAAAGATCAAAGGGAATGGGCTGAATTTTATAGGTTTAACGATGCAGAAACAGCTCTTAGATTCGACGAGAATAGTAATTCACAGGCTATTATTGTCCCAGCGTCGCAATTACAAGGTTACCAGGTTTTCGGGACTCAGAGTTATGAGAAAGTAAGCACGAATTTTCAGTCTTAAAACTTTCTTACTTAGGCCGGTACTATTCTACATATGATCGAGCAAACAATCCACCGTAAAAATTTCGATCTAGCTCTTAACCAATATCTTAACGCTCATGCACTCAACACCGCAATCGATACAGACCTATTCGAAAAATTCACCGAAGTCGCGATGGCAGATTATCCCAACATCTATGACTGGAATGGCAACCCATTAAACGTCACAAAATACATAACACCATATTTCTATTTAAAGACATTCCCTCTCATCAAAGTGGTTTCTTCATCGGATGGTTTGACTTATGCTTATAAGCAAACTCCATATTTACAAAGTGGTTTGCCAAATAATACAGTGTTTTTGTGGAATATTCCACTTTGGACTGAACCGGCCCAGGATTATTTGCCATGGTTGATTTCACAAAGTAGTATGAATAATCCAAATATGGGTTGGTCAGTTGTAAATCCTAGGCGAAAGGCTTATGCAAGAGTTTGGTAAGCTTTCTAATAAGTGCGTCTCGAAATGTTAACAAGTTATAAGTAAAAGTATGAGTCGTGAATAGGGAGTAGTGATACATGAGAAATGAGTAATAAGTAGTGAGTAGGGGGTAGTGAATAGTGAGTAGAGAGTAATGAGCGATAGGATTAATGAGTAGTGAGTAGTAAGTAATAAAAGTGAGTAGAGAGTAGTGAGCAAAAGTGAGTAATGAGTAGAGAGTAGTGAGAAGTAAGAAATAAGTAGTGAGCAGTTTATAGTGAGTAGCGAGTAGTGAGTTGTAAGTAGTAAGTAATTAGAAGTGAGTAGGGGTCGTTCACATATCACGTAATCAGATTGAGGGGGTGGGGGTAGCTGAAATGATCACATTTTCACGGTGGGAGGAGGGGGTCAGGCCATTGATCATGTGATCAGGCACGTAGCGAGGGGCAACCCCCTACGAAATCGAAAAAGATGAAAATTTTTCCTCATAATTTCATGTTCTAGGTATGATGATCTAACTTGGGCTCCAATTCAAGCTCAACTTCAATCCAACTTATCCGTTTTTGATCCGATTACAAGAGCTTCCTTCATTGCTGACACTTACACATTGGCTAAGTACCTTAACAACTTACTATATCATCTAATTTCTTTTTTACAGCAATGGCTTAGTTTCTTGGACAAGATTCTTAAACTTAATAAAATATGCTGGATCTGTTTCTGAACTCCCAACATGGCATACTCTTAATCGTGTTTTCGATAATTGGTTAATCATGTTTAAATTCCAAACTACTGATTATGCTAAACTTCAGGTGCGCTAACTCCAAATTTAACATATGCTTTTTAGACATTCATCTTGCAATTACTAAACAATAACTCAACATTACTCTTCAATTATAACGGAAATTGGGCACATGAGTAATATTCCTTCTAAAAAATAAAAAATCCATCATTTTCAGTTTAACAGCAGATATCTTCACACGACTTTCTTGCTATCTTGGATCATCAAAATGCCTAGGACTAGCTTCCACGTCATTCCAACTGTTTATTGGAAATTGTCAAAATTCGGCTTATGGAACTGGAAGATGCAATACGTAATTTTTATCGAAAATTTCACAAAAATTCCATTTTTAGTATCAAACCAGATTTTCGACTTGTCCAATTCTGTTATGGACTTCGTCAAAACGCCGGTTCAGCTAACGCCGTTCAAAATCTAGTCCAGTGGTATATTAACAATGCACCTCTTGCTGATTACTGGCGTAATGATGCGATGGGTTTGTTGAATTCGTTATCTTGCCTAACCAGTGATACTCAAGTAGAGCAGTAAGTTGTTGCATTGATAACTTAAATAAATGGTCTAGATACCTAAATTATGCGTTGAATGATCAATTCCCTGTTGAATTCTTCCAGAGTGTGGGAGATAGTGATCCGAGTGGAATGAGACTATTCAACTATTTCAAGAAAAATCTTGCTACTATAGTTAATTCAAAGCATTTTCATAGAATTGTTTCGAGATTGGCACTAGGATGGAGCACAGCAGATCAACTTAATTTGGTAAGTATTAAGAATTTAAAAAACGAGATCATCATTGGGTTTCACACTCAAATTAAACAGATATCTTAAGTCGTTTAGAAAAAATTTACAAAAAATGACCAATTTGAACAAAATTTTCCAATTTGTCATCAATTTTTAGCCATTTTTGGTAAAAAATGAGTCCAAAGGAAAAACTAGCAAAAAATTTTTGAGGTCCAAAAAGTTAACTAGCAGAGACCAGAAATTTTAGGAATGCTTTGAACTATATCGTCTCACTGTAAAACTCATTTTCACATATAAGAAACCATTCTCGAAATATAATGTTCATTTTTTAGCTTCAAAACTTCGACTTCCAAGGACTTACATTAACTTCTGATCAAGCTGATGCATGGAATAATGTGATAATGAGTGTTCAATCAAATATGGATTGGCTGAAACAAAACCAACCTGTTATCTCTGCATGGCTTGCTTCAAACGTTTCATAAATTATTTTAATCATTTTAACGCAGTAAAATTGTTATAGAACACTTAATAAATTAGCTATGTGAAAACATCCAAAAATACAGACTATACTAAATCTAGATATTATTAATACACAAGCAGATTCACATCAAACATCACCTAGTCTTACATCAGAATTTTATTACAACTGTCTGCATAAGATTGGGTCCAAAGTAAACGCTACTTAGTGAAAATACAGGGTGCAGCAGAATAAATCGGTCACATGAGAATGTTCAAATGCTGGAAAAATTTTTTGATAATTTTCCCAAGCGGTTGAAAGCTTGTTAGAAGCTAAGGGCGGGGGTTGGCGATACTTGCGCATGAAACATTGCGCATCCACATTTGCGCATTTAACAGTTACGCACGTACGTTTGCGCATGTACATTTGCGCATGGGCATTTCGCATGCACTTTTGCGCATATAACATTTGCACATGCACGTAAAAAATTGCGCAAAAGAGTATGCGCTAATGTACATGCGCAAATGTTGCATGCGCAAATGTAGGTGCGCAAGTGTCGCCAACCATAGGTTGGCAAGGTGGGGGAAGGGGACGCCGATGACGTGGTTCCAAAAAGGACCTTTTTTTATCTTGACGTAGCCTTCCGTCACCCAATTGTTATGGACCATCTCATATGTTTGGCGGGGTCCATTAGGTGGTCTCCCCTCAATTTTTGTCCATGAGGTGGTCTCCCTTCAATTTTTGTCTTTTTTGTTATGGTTTCAATAATTTTTATCCCTATAACTATGTGTGACCATGAACATTCTCATGTGACCGGTTTATTCTGCCGCACCATGTAAAATATAATCGGTTTCGTTAATTAATTAATAAAAATTTAATGACCGAGTAAAAGTGCTAATAAAAATAACAAAGATCGAGATCGATCTGAATTCCAAAGAATCGCCAATCTTGTTATCAGAAATGTTATTTGTGCCAATGTATAGCAAATAAATGGGTATCTTCACAAATTCTCTGGTGTTATTAGTTTTTCTAGTACAAATTTGTGATTGTTATGGAGAACATCCGAAAAAAAGATGTAAGTTTAATATGTATAGGATAACCCTCGGTTGATATAACACTTTTTTTCGATCTGAACAAGTTTCGACCCCTTGTTTGAAAATGTCTTTATATAGTTTCGCAAAAGACAATAATAACCACAATTTATAGTAATTAAAAGAAACACTCGGGTAGAAGATGCCATAAGCCAATATGATCGTGTAACAAGGTTTGGTGTTAAAAATCTTAACGAAGAAGTAATAACTGTGCTAAAAAATCAAGACATCGATAATGGAACACTATCAAATAAAAGGAGAGAAAACTTTGAGAATTTGGCAACAAAACCTAGATTGCCAAAAAATCTTGTTGCAGAACAATATTGGATCACTGTACAACCATATGTCCCGGCACCTGGAGTAACTTTTCCAAATAGTAAGATGTTATATTTAAAAATTAATTTCACTTAACTTCGTCGACCAAGTTTCTTGATCGACTCGTCACTTAATCGTTTCGTTACTTGATCGACCTGTCATTTGGTCGACCCGTCGGTGGACCGCTTCACCTGATCGATGTTGAAGTTTTGTCAGTACGAACGTCCATTTGTACGATTATCCATTCATTTGAGAATCCGTTAGTACGAGAGGGTGTTTGTTCATTCGAAGAACCATCCGCTCGTAATAGAGTTTGTTCGTATGAGAGTTCATACGTATACTATCTCTTCGAAAGAGCTTCCTTCTTACTAAAGTAAAGCTCCAATTTTAGAGAAAAGCTCTATTCTACCTACAAACAAACTTTTAACTGTTCAAAATTTTACGAGTCGATCAAATGAAGCGGTTGACCAAGTGTCGTGTTAACCAAATAATGAGTCGACCAAGTGACATGAGGCGGTGTGATACTTGCGGACGGGATTTTTGCGGACGGAATTTTTGCGGGTGGTACTTTTGGGTAGGAGGGGGGGGGGACTTTTACGAATTTATTCATCTTACCCCCTCCCCTATCCGCAAAAGTCCGTCCGCAAAAGTCTGTCCACAAATGTCCCGTCCGCAAAAGTTCGTTCGTAAGTACCACACCGCGACATGGTCACGATTAACAGCACACGAAAAAATGAGTTAAATCGATAAATGCTCTAGTTTTCGACAATATACAGCACTAATATTTAAATTTAGGTAAATTACAATACTTCGATGCATATACAAAAATCCGCTTTACTATGCTCCAAGATGCTCTATCAGTCTCAGTCGACTCTCTAAATACCACTTTCTCGAGTCTCACCTTAAATTATAACAATACTCGGCAACAACTTATTTCAACCAAATATGATAACACAAACAAACGGCTTGAGATAACACCCGTCATCTTCTTCAAAGCTAACCAAACATATGAGTTGGAGTTCAACTACACCGGATGGATAAACGGCTATCTCGATCATGGATTGTTTTTTACTTATTGGTTAAACAGTAGTTGGGATCAACCGACGTAATATTTTCGAGTTATAATTAGTTGAAATTTTTTAGCAATGGTTATATACTTTCAACTTTTTTCCAAATCGGATCTGGTGCAAAGAATGTTTTCCCTTGTTTTGATGATCCTGCTTTTAAATCACGGTTTACCGTGACTTTTATTTATCCAACTTCTTATGCCGTATTAGGCAACACCGATGTTAATCAGTCGGAACCTTTTGGGTAGAGTTTTTTTTGGCTTTTCGCAGAACTCGAGTTTTTAGAAATGGGTATACGAAAGCAACGTTTCAAACAACGCCTGTAATGTCGACATATCAAGTAGCATTCGCTACCGGTGATTTTATTAATAAAACAGCTACTGCTAAAGATGGAACTAGGGTAATTGGTTTTCTTCTTTAAGCTCTACACGTGTTATTTAAGATAGGAGTATGGGCTTGGAGAGGAGATGGATCTACAGATTGGGTAAATCGTCTAAGTGTAGCCATAAATACGGCGGTTTCGTGCTATGATGCTTTAAGTGGTTATCTTGGTTATAAATATCCTCTACCAAAATTAGGTAAAAATTTGTAATCTTATAGATTTTTTATGAAACAAGTCTAGATCATGTAGCACTTCCATACACTTATTATTACGCTATGGAACAATGGGGATTAATTTTTTACAATTCTGATGCTATATTGTTCCATAACCAAGTAAAGTTTATGTGTACACACAAACATAAATTTGTCGGACACACCTACACATGTGTGTTACACACCAAACACATGTCTACAAGACTCATGGATTGGGCATTAGAAAAAAATAGATGTGATTTATTTGCAAAAATATAGTTTCTCAGTTCTCCGTTAAGAATAAAACAGTTAAAATCCATTTTTAGGAAGATACTTCGGCTGAAAAAATGGACGGAATTCAAACGAGATGCCATCAAATCACTCATCAGTGGTTTGGAGATCTTGTTACGAATGAATGGTGGAGTGATACCATGCTACATGAGTCTCTAGCTAATTATTTTCAAGTTTACTCACTCGGTTTAGTAAACAATAGCCAATCAGATTTTGCTGTATGATTTCATTTTTCATATCACAAAAATCAATTTTAGGATTCACTCTATGTTATACAAAATCAAGAACGGATGCTTCAACAAGATATTAACACCATTCCCGTTATTGTCAACAATACGGACGGTCCTGTTTTGAGCGACGTTGTTACAAGAAAAGGCGGTTCTTTATTACGGACATTATCTTTCGTAATGGGAAAATCTGGATTCCAACAATCGATTCAACGGTATCTTCAAACGTACAACTATAGCAACGCTGATCATTTTCAATTCTTTGATCAATTTACGGCTGTATGTACAATTACATTTTCCAATATAAAAATTTAGATTGCCAAAAATACCGCGCATGTAACCGATTGGTGCGGAAATTTTTTGGATGTGAATCAACTGATGAATGCTTGGGTAAATACTCCTCATTATCCGGCTATAACTGTTACTTTGGATGATGGTGGACATATTATACAATCTGGACAGCAACCATTTTATCCATTGAACTTGTTACCATCTGGGTATAATTATTCTTGGATAATTCCAACTAATGTTTTGCAATATGGAAATGATTCTTTTGCGACTTGGATTATACGTAACTTTTTTCTAGAACAAGGACAGATACTTAAAGGACTTTAAGTATGCCTCGGACTGCGGCATCGACCGTTTATCACTCTCGATTCGACACTAATATGACACTCGTAGAAAACTCGGATGATACTCATGGGTGACTATTAAAATGCTCATCAAACACTCATAAGACACTTATAAGACACTAATAGGACATTCAATAGAAACTAATAAAACAATCACAGGTCATACATAGGACACGTATAAGTCACTCATAAGACACTAATATGGTACTCATTTGAGGCCGTAGGATATCAGAAAACACTCATACTACTCTCATAGGACACTCATCGTATAGGAGATTATTAGAGAAGTCATATAAGACTAACAAGACGATTAATCGACACGCATAGGACACCAATATGACGTTCATTGACACTTATAAAGGACTAATATGATACTAGTATCTAATAGGGAACTAATAGGACACCAATATAACATGGATAAGACACTCATAGAATACTCATAGAACACACATAAGACACTACTCAAGACACACATAAGACCCATAGGATATTCATAAGACACTCAAGGACATGCGTATGACAAGCATAGACATCCATATGATGCTCATAAGAAACTCTTAGGGCACACATAAGACACTCTTAAGACACCCATAGGATACTCATAGGAAACTCACAGAACACACATAGGACACTAATACGACTTTAAAGGACGCTAATAGGACACTCAAAAGACACTCGTGAGATACTATATATGAGAAACTAACTAATATCTAATATACCTGTTGTCGCTTGGCTAAAATTCTATTATTGGTGTTTTCTTTCATAATCGTATTTTTTTATATAGTTGTGAAAAAAATTTAGCCAACGGAACTCAATGCCCGAACTCCTTAACAAACATTAAAAAAGACGCCGTGCAAACTTACGATCAATTCGATATTTACAACTTTGGTGCACCTACTTATGCTCGTGTTCTTTATGAAGAAGCTGCACATAAAAAAATCCGAAGCATACTCCAAAAGGATAATGGAACTATCTCCATTTCTACAAAAATTCGCCTAATTTCAGATGAATGGGCAACTATCGATCGTGATATGGTAGATCTAGGATTGCCTCCTCAACTTCATCGTGGTTTACAAATTTTACAAGCTATATTGACTTCAAATAGCTCCGTGCATGAGAATACGTTTAGAGCTGTGCAAAATGTTATAGACTCTCTATTAGAATTATCTCTAGATCGTCATGAGCTTGACTTGTGGCTAAGATTTATAAAACCGATTTTGATTAATTTTTATAACAATCTTGGTGGGTGGAATGGAAATAACGATGATTGGAATACGGCATTATTAAGGTGAGAGATACTTGATACGGTGCTAGTCGACAATAGGTATCCAATAAAACTTTATGTATCCAATGAAAAAAATCCAAATTTATACGACAGATGAAATTTATATAAGATAAAAAATTTATTATTTGCAAGCGATTAAATCAAGAGTTTTCTCATTCTGGGCGAAGTAAAGGAGCAATACACTCATGTTTGAGTCGGCCGCTTTTATTTTTTTTAGTACAGGGTGCGGCAAAAGTTCGGTTACATAATTTTTATTTTTTGTATGTAATAAAATAACACGTAAAACACGTAAAAAAATTGTGACAAATGTCACAAAAAGTGACAAGTTTGTCACTTTTCGGACAGCTCTAGTTTTAATTAAATTTTACATGTTATTTTATTACATACAAGAAATAAAAATTATGTAACCAAATTTTTGCTGCATCCTGTACTGCTATTGAACGCAACAGTTAATTGTTGTAAATAAAAGTAAGATTACCGAAGAAACAAATGTATTCAACTTTTCAATCTACATAGCTCCGGATTTCGTTGCGAAAATGACTTGTTGTAAATTCATCCCGTGTAGCAGTAAATTCGCTGTTGTTGAGCGTTACAGTTATGGGGAAGAAATCCTTAAGTGGAATTTCTAAAAAGATTATCATCAACAAGTTGAGCTTCATGATATACAGACCTAATTAATAAAATTTTCTTCCATGCCTATCAAAAATTGCCTCGACAGCCTTATCAATTCCTATTCCGATTCCAATTCCTAGTAAAATTCTTTGAGTGTTTTAGATCGAGATTTTTGCATTATGCTGTAAGATTTGACATCGGAGATGCAAGACAAGTTGCACTTCAATTTTGGAATAATCGAACAGTAAATGAGTTAAATCCCGATATTCGCAGAGCTGTTTATTGTGCTGCTATGTGGGATGATAATGGACCTGTCTACAAGTAATACTTTTTCGAATTTTTTATATATATCTAACTTATAGTACCTTGTCTGCTATGTTCTTGCAAGCCGAAAGTACTGGATATTATACAGCTAGAGAAATTACTTCAATCGCCCAAGGTCTAGCATGCGCCCAAAATCCCACGATCATCGCACAAGTTCTCCAACTATTCGGAGAGGAAGCAGATTACAGCTATCGCTACAATCTTTACCCTGCCCATACCTACTTTTCTTATAACCTTATCGCTTCCGACGTTATGGCTGATTTCTTAATCGCAGCTAGCAATGATTCAAGCAATTGGCTCACTTTTTTGGACGGTTACTTTTGTTATGATTTTACGTCTGAATGTAACATAAACTACTATCTCCAAGGCATGACTAGACTATGGTACACTGATAGAAGATTGGAACATTTTCGAAGAGTTAATGCTACTGTTGTGCAAAATCTTCGAAATCTTAACTTACCCACTCGTTATATAACCGATACTATATATTACTTTGATTATTATTATAATAACGTATTGTTGCCAGCGAATAAAAGAGGAGCGATTACATACGCAGATATGACACGGTGGTTATATGATGAGTATGTCCCACATGGTTATACTCCTTGGACGGCGCAATTAAACCATACATTTGATCCGGTACAATACAATGTTTTTATTAGACCGTATTTCCCAAGTTCTTATAACTATAGTATTGGAAAGAATTTTACTTATGATGCCGAAGTTTCTGTAAGTTTTTCGGATTTTCTTATTTTCTTACAATACTCATATACTCTACTCTGAAGTATCGAGTTTAGTAAAGTAAAGTTGAAAAAGTCCAAGTAAAATGAACACTGATTACAACCAGGGGGTGAAAAAAAGGGTGGTATCACCCCACCACCCGGGGTAGTGGATGGTACGGTGGGTGGTGGTGAGTGGTACTACCTTTTCGCTTCCTGATCACGACTAAAATTTTAGAACTACTAAAATAATTTAGATCACCGGTGTCAAATTTGGAGCTACTCAAACAATCCAGCTAAATTCACACCGACAAATGATCCATAATATTCGAGTTTTTAATGTTTCTCAAAATGTCAATACCGAAATACCATTATCATCAGTCGTTCGAGACTATGACAATGCTATTCTTACCTTAAATCTGAATCAGACAATTCAAGCCGGCTGGAGTATAAACATCTCGATTTTCTATAGCGGTTTCATTGACAAAGGCCCTGGTCGAGGGGCTTTTTTGAATTGGGATTATCTTGAATACAACAAACAACAAAGTTGGATTTTTGCGACGACCTTCGAAGGAGGACCTTCGGCTAGATCCTTAGTACCGAGTTATGATGAACCTAGTAAAAAAGCTATTTGGTATGTGAAAGTTCAGTACCCGGCAGATATGGTTGCATTGTCGAATTCGTTAGAAGAAAGTGTTGTACATCTAGGAAACGGTAAAGTTGGTAGACGATCTTAGAGACTAGGTTTTTTAGGATTGGCGGAAACAACCTTCAAACCGACTCCAAAAATGTCTAGTTACCTTCTAGCAATCTCTATAGGAGATTTTGCTGCATTACGTGGAGTTACAAATGATAACAAGTTAGTCCGTTTATGGACATGGACAGGAATGCAAAATAATGGAGTAGTTGGACTAAAGGTATGTATCGAACCTCCATCAACATTTAATATTTAGGCAACTATCGACACTATTAACTATTTAACATCAACGTTAAATGTATCCATGCCACTTGAAAAAATCGATGTCTTAGCACTTCCCCAGTTTATTGGGAGTGGCGGTGGTGCCATGGAAAATTGGGGTCTAATTATTGGTGGATATCTAACAACATTATGGAATCCTGATTACAGCACAACAGCTCAACTCACCACTAGTTACGACGTTACTTCTCATGAAACGGTTCATCAATGGTTTGGAGATTTGGTTTCACCGGGTTGGTGGAATTATATTTTCTTAAATGAAGGCTTTGCTACTTATTGGCCGAAGCATATCATGGATGTTAATAACCAGGGACAAAATGAATATGTTCAATATAGTAGATTTTTGGATCAAGAAAGGGCTTTTCGATTTGATGAAAGTGCTTCATCATCAGTCCCTATTATAGTTCAACCATCACAACTAGGTTCTAACTATGATCTTTTTGGTATACAAAGTTATGAAAAGGTAAAATTCTGTGGCAAAAGCAGAACAACTTAAAAATACAACACTACTAATTTAGGCAGCATCTATTATCCACATGATAGAACAAACCATCCATCGACACAATTTCAATACTGCTTTAAACAAGTACCTTCTTGCACACGAACAAAATACTGCAATTGATACCGATTTATTCGAACAATTTACTCAAGTCGCTCAAGCAGACCCTAACATTTACGACTGGAATGGCAACCCTCTAAATGTCACAAAGTATGTACAACCATTTTTCTATCTAGCGACGTTCCCTATAATAAAAGTGATATCTTCAAACGATGGAATAACTTATTACTATCAACAAGATCCTTTCGTACAAAATGGTTTGGCAAATAACACGGTTTATTTATGGAATATACCACTATGGAGAGAACCTCCACATCGTTTCTTGCCATGGTTGACTTCACAGAATAGTATGAATCATGACTATCCAAAAGGATGGTTTGTTGTGAATCCGTACAGAAGAGCTTATGCTAGAGTTTGGTAAGTGTTAATGTCTTAGTTTTATGGAGAAAATAGGGTATACGGACCGTTGTTACCCAACTTTGCGGTAGCCGACACTTATTTCCTGACACTTGTTACTGCGACAGATGTTTCGCGACAGATATTTTGCGACAGATATTTTGCGACACTTGTTACCGCAACAGATATTTCGCGACACTTGTTACCCAAAATTTTTTCTCCTTGATAAGTTCGACAGGCAATAGCCTACCTGTCGAACTTATCAAGGAGAAATATTTTGGGTAACAAGTGTCGTGAAATATCTGTCGCGAAACATCTGTCACGGTAACAAGTGTCGTGGTGACAAATGTCAATAAATATGTGTTCGGAAACAACTGCCGGAAACAAATGTCGTGAAATAGATGTCGTGTGACATGTTCGCGTAACAACGGTCCGTATGCCCTTGTCACTGCACTATCAAGAGTCATTTTTACTGGGTGTCCCAAAAAATGGAATTTTCATGATTTTTTCATACATTTTGGATCCGAAAATTTTTTTCTAAAAATGACCCATATAGAGATAATTTGATGAAAAAAAAGGGAATCGCACTCCAGAAGCGTTAAAACGCTTCCTTGACCCTGATTCAGGGTAGAGTTTTGAAGCCAAATAAAAAAAATCGGACCTCTTGTTCCTTGAAGTTGATTAGCACCGCGATATTTTCAAACTCGGATTGGAGTCCGACCAAGGCTCAACAAAGTTTGAAACTCCAGCAAATCTTCTTCCGCAAAAGCCACCATGTTTAGCTGCAAAAAGCGTTCAAACTTTAGAAATGAAATAAAAACATAAACAAATTGTCTAAAAAATGAAATTAAACAGAAATTCGACAATCAAAAAGTGCGCAATCGATTTCCCGCATCAAATTACCCCTATAGGGGTCATTTTTAGAAAAAAATTTCGGGTTCAAAATTCATGAAAAAATCACCAAAATTTCACTTTTTTGAGACATAGTAAAATCCTAAACAGGCTTGAATTTTTTAGTTAGCAGAAAACATTCGAGCTATCAAGTTAATGCTTCCAATTCTTGGTTCTGGCTCATGCTTATCACTACTTTGCACCTGTAATATATGGCTTTCTTTAACAGATTTTTTCTTTAAATGGTTTCGTTATACATCAAATATCTTTTTTGATGTAAAATTTAATTTTTTTTAACCTTAGCAAGACCGTCGGGTAGCGCTGGATCGAAATCTCAATCTTCGAAACAAAATCGAAATTTTCGAGTTTCAAATTTCGCGAAATTTAATAAAAATTTTCACCAAAAATGTCCATATTTCAACAAAAATCGCTATTTATTAGCAAATAATACAATTTGTTACTAATTTTTATCAATTATCAATTCTGGTTTTTTTGGCAAAATCGTCAAATTTTTCAATTTTTTGACAAAAAAGCACAGAAAAATTTTTTAGAAAATGCTTGTTTGTCAACTAAAAATGCTCAGAGAAACTACAATTTTTTGGATATTTTACTAAAAAAAAACAGGAAGTTTTAAACATCCTACTACATTAAACGTAATGTGCGGGTGTCAAGACGATCTCAGGAACGCTAGATTTAAACCTCGAGTGCCATTGCAAAAGTTGTAGAAGATAATGAGAGAAGACGATCGACACCATTTTTATGAGGCACCCCTCAAAAATTTGTTTCAATTTTTTCGAAAAAATTAATGTTTCTATAGGTACAATAAAGAACAATGTACCTATAGGTACATATGCCGCTCAAAGTCACAACTCCCGAGCGCAGAGCGCTCGGCTTCCGTTACTTTTTGTGAAAAATTGTAATGGAACCCTTATATTTTCAGAAATTCAGTGCGTAAAATTTTCTCGAAATCAATTTTAGAAATTTCGAACTGTTCGAAATTTTGGACTCGAAATAAATATTTCGATCCAAAATGGCTCGAAATTTGAATTTCGATCCAGCACTACCGTCGGGAACCGTCGGAAGATTTATTTAGGATTCGAACCGGTGGTGCATTAGGCGAAAGTCAAAGATTTTTAATCAAAAATTTAGATACTCAATATTTATATATGTATTACTCTAATCGTTTGTATTCGACATGATATTTTAAATGATAGCATCTTAAGTTCAATTTATTATAAAATTATTCATAGGAAAAAACACATAAGAACAGCACCAATGCTTAAGAACACTGAAG
>JAQGCP010000616.1:0-15699 GCA_034699885.1 Acrobeloides thornei | reverse complement strand
TTTAACCAAAGTTGTTTATCATGATCTCAAGAACAACTTTGTAGAACATCACTTTTCATGAAAACCCTTTTGTGAAGTCGGTAACCGTTGTCTGGTAACCGATAGTCTGTAACCAAAGACCGGTAACCGTAACCAAACGCCTAGTGCCTTTAAAAGCAAGCATTTCTCAAAGAAAATTTTCGCCTGCGGCGCTGGTTTTTTACTTTTTACTAATTAAAATTTTTAATTTTTGTTATGAAAATTGTGACGTTTTAAAGTTAAACGTGCCAAAAATTTATATCTTTATCGCACTATCTAGAATTTTCTTTATTCTTTTTTGGAAATTGCTTGTGAAATAAAAAATTCAGGAGTTTCCCTTAATTTCTCAGTCAGTTTTAAAAGTCTATTGATACGGTAGTTTCGATATTGTTGCCTTGCCAACTACGCAGCCAAATCGCGCTTTCTTTTTTCTATCTATTATTGTGAAATGAAACGGTCACTACATGGGTTATTTTTTCTTGTATATCGATTGATTTTTTGTCATGACTTTTTTGGTCAGTTTGATGTAGCATTTTGGGTCGTTTCTCAGAAAAAAGTTGATTTGTTACTTTTTCTTTAGTATAAAAAACTTATTTTTTGAATTAGTTTCAAGGGTACTAAGACCGGATTCACCTCACCAATTCACAGGATTTAGTTCACGGAAAATTTTAAGAAAAAAAAGCCTATGAAATTTTGAATTCTAAAGGCTAAAACAGAATTATTAAAAACTATTCTATTTTCAATTGATTATTTCATGAAAAATATTTATTTCTTCTCATATTTTGATGAAATAATGGGCTGTATGCACAACTGCTGCTATTAGTATTAGCTACAGCTAAAATCTGCAACGCTAATAGCTGTAGCTAGTATGCACAACTGCATCTATTAGCGTTAGCCTTAGCCTTAGCCTCAGTTGTGCATACGGCCCAATATCTTTGAACTAAATCCATAAAAAATACCGTTAACTAAATCCTGTGAGGCAAATCCTCCTTTTGAACGACTATGTGGTGAATCCTGTCCTAGTGCCAGTTTCAAGTTTAGCAATTTTTCGTGCTATCAGTTTCATTCTTTAATATTTTTTATAGAGCATTCTTGAAAACGGATTTTTAGTATTCACTCTATAAGCAAAACAATTTTCTTGTTCAAAAATGAATCGTCGTTCTAATGATAGATCTAATGAAAGAACTCGTTCACGCTCGCGTAGCCCAATTCGTACCGAAGAAGCAAAAAAACTTGGCGGCGGTGGTGGTACTGGTCGCCGCGGTGGAGGAGGTCAGAATTTTTGCGTAATTTTCTTGAAAAAATAGGTTTAATATTTTGGCCATTAAATGGCAAAATTCTGGTCAAACGTTTTATGGTTTTTTTACAGGGTGATCCATTAAAAACCGTACTTTGCAATTTTTTCGAAAAGTACTCTAAGGGGTATTTTTATGCGAGAAATTGATTGCGCGCATCTAAAAACCTTGAAAACAGCTTTCAGAACATGAAATTTCAACTTCCGAACTTATCTACTTGAAATTCATGTTTGAAAATTTCATGGTTTGAGAGCTGTTTTCAAGGGTCTTTGATGCGCGCAATCGATTTCTCGCATAAAAATACCTCTTAGAGTACTTTTCGAGAAAAAATTTCGAAAAATTTTCACCAAAAATTGCAAAAGTAAGGTTTTTATGGCTCATCCTGTAAAGTTCTTACATTTGAGATTTGGAAAGCTTGATTTGTTTGAGCTTGAATCATGGGCTTCTTTATTTGGCAAACTTATCCCCTCTATTTTTACAAAACTTAAAGCGCATATTTTCTTGTTCGTATTTTCTATTGAAATAAAAATTTGCAGAGCTAAATTTGTTCAATTTTAACTTTTTTTACCGATCATGGGAAAGTTTTTCAAGTTGTTATATAAAATGTCGCTATTTGTTATATGAAGGAATTGAGTAGGAAATTTGTAGTTTTGCAACTCGAAGTTTTGTCCAGTTTTTGAATTCTAATATAGAAGGAAAATTGTTGCTGGATTTTAATTTTTATAAACTCGAAAAATGCCCCCTTAACCTCGTATATATTTTGCGACATGGTTTTTCATTGATAATATCACTGTTGTCTGTTGCTTTCAGTTCGTTTTGAAACTTGAACATCCCTTGATAGCTGCTATCCTTTTGAGTTTTTCGGGAGTAGGAAAAGGTCAGGCTGTGTTGGAAAAGGAAAAACTGTTTTAGACTTTGATTTTAAGAGGCGATGTCTCGAAAATTCGAAGGTCCATGGTACTAGTGTTAAACGGTTTGAGCAGGCTCCAAATTGAATTTATAAACTTCAGTTTATAAATTTAATTTGGAGCCCGTTCGAACCGTTTAAGGCAATCTTTGAATGCTCGTGAAAGTATCTCTTAACAAAACCTGTTTGACCAGCATTTTGCACATTTGAAAAAAAATTAAGTTAATGAATTTTTTGTCTTGCTAAATTAATTTTCAGCAATTTTGGTTTTGATTTGGAGCTGTTTTTGTGGCTTCGAATCGAAATGAATTTTTTGGAATCATCAAACAACATTTTTCTTTGTTTTCAGATCGAACAGATCGTAAGCCAGTTTTCCATGAGAACTCAGATAGAATGGTGTATATTTCGAACTTGCCATATGAGATGAAGTGGAACGTTTTGAAAGATTTGATTCGTGAAAAATCTGGCGAATTGGCGCATGTCGAAGTGTTGGAAGATCGCAATGGAAAGTCGAAGGGGTGTGCTGTCGCTGAGTTTGATAGCAAACAAGCTGCTATCAAGTCGATTGATTCGCTTCATCGCCAGGATGTTAGTGGTCGTCTTATTGTCGTCAAGGAGATTCGGGTATTATATTCTTTTAGAAAATTTTTGGTTTCATTAGTACTCTAACCTTGTTTTTCTTAAATGATGTTTTCTGAGTGAAATTGGAGTACTCAAATTTTTTCTATGATCACTTTTGGATCATATGACCTGTGGTGAAATTTCATTGCTTTGAAATTGTGCTGGCTTAAAGTGGAAATTGTCTAATCAACATTTCAAGTTGTATCAACTTTTGTATACCATTTTTATTTGGTTTCAACTCTTGAAGATTGATATTTGAGACTTGGAAGAATATGTTCCTATTGTTTAATATCGATATTTTTTTCTTCAAAATTTGAATTTTGAGCACAAAATGCAATTATTGTTGAATTTTGATCTCAAGAAAGTAGCAAAAATCGAATTTTTGAATTCAAAACAGTGAAAATAATCGAATTTTGCGATCAAAAATATTTGTTTTTAAATGATGTGGTGGAAACCGGTAAGTCGCTCGTTGAATTCACCTATTTTATTTGGGTGAATTCAACAATAAATTTTTTTAAAATTAAGTTTTTTCTATATGTGAAAGTATTAAGAAACACCCATTTCTAAATATCTAATTTCGTTTAGACTTATGCTTAGGCTTAAGCCTAGGCCTAAGCTTCTTAATCCTTTTACATGTTGAAAAAACTTAATTTTTTAAAATTTATCGTTGAATTCATTCAAATAAGATGGGTGAATTCAACGAGCGATTTACCGTGGAAATCTAAATAAGAAATCAAGGAAAAACATCATTTAAGCGCTTAAAAATCGTATCACTTTCTTTTTTTACACTGCCATTTTTTTCAACTCAATATTTCTAGGACCCAGTGGCTTTCTTCCGTAAAGTTAAAGAGGATACCGGAATTGATTTTCTGTCGAATCGCGATGCACGCCCGCAGCGTCGTATCGGCGGTGGGCAACGACTTGTGCCAATCCAATCGAATGACCATGAAACATATGGCCTGAGCCCGGCATTCCTCGGCAAACTTGGCATTTCAACTCCATTGGTTAACCGTGTTTTTGTGGCTAATGTAAGGAATTGTGGATAAATTTTGAACCAAAAAATGATTTAGGCTCAAAATTTGAGTCCAAAATTGAGCCAAATTTTGATTTTTAGGCTCAAATTTGGACCCAAAATTCAATTTTGTTCTAATTTTTTATTCTTTTTCACAAAAATGTCCATTTTTTATACTGAAAATGGCGGTTTCTTTTTTGTAACATCCTGTAATTTTTTTGGTTCAACTTTGATCAAAAATAGATTTTTAATGCAATTTTTCAGATCCCATATAACTGCAGCGTTGGAAGATTGTATGATGTGTTTTCGTTGGCAGGAAAAATTAACTGGCTAGATCTTCAAATCGATCAGGATGGAAAAAGCAAAGGCATTGGTGTTGTCCAATATACTCACCCAATTGAAGGGGTTCAGGTAAGAAGTTTTTTTTATACAGATTGAGCCAAAAAAGCCGCACTTTTGCGTTTTTTGGCGAAAATTTTTCAAAAATCACCTACATTTTCATGCGAGAATCCGTGCAATCGATTTCTCGTATGAAAATATCTCTTATAGGCGATTTTTTTTGAAAAATTTTCACCAAAAACACAAAAGTACGGTTTTTTTTTGGCATACCCTGTAGTTTCAAGCGCAATGATGGTAATCATCTTTCGGGTCCGATACAGAAATGATGGACAGAAATTGACTGAGCGCTTTTGAGTACCTTAAAAATTTGTTTATCTTTTTGAAAAATGACCATTTTTTACAAAAATACAAACAAATTTACCCAATTTCATAAGATCGTTTTCTAGGCGATATCAATGTTGGACGGCCAAAGATTATATGATAGAACCTTGTCTGTGAAAATGGATCGCTTCGAGAAGCAAACCGAACTTCGTCCCGGAGAATTACCCGAAGGGCTTCGTGGAGTTGGTATGGGATTGGGCGCGAATGGAGCGCCGTTGGCTGATGTGGCTAGTGTAATTTCGACTTTTTCGAGGTGTGTATTTGCCACAAGATGCCAACTTTTTGGCGATTGAACTTGTGAACTAGTGATTTTTGAGCCTAAAAATGAGAAAAATTCGATTTTGGGTTCAAAAATGGGTCCTGAATTGACTTTTAAGCTCAATTTTGGTTCAAAAATTTGTCCAAACATCGTTTTTTAAATTCAAAATTGTCGATTTTTTTATTCAATCCATACACAATTTTCCGATTTAAAAAATTATCACTCAATTTTTCAGACCCCAACAGCAGGCAATAAATGGACCAAGATTAACCTCACCATTTGTGCAACCGATGCAACCTAGCTACACGAACGGAAACTCGGCACCTTCCATGCCGACTGGCTACAATGATGGTCGTTTGTTAAACCAGCCAGTTCAACCAACAAGTGGAATGTATAATTCCGCACCTGCATATTCAACACCGTCTTTACCGCAACAGTCGAACCCGTTCTACAACACCTCGAGTCAAATGATGCCACCCACGAGTGCGGCAATGTCGACTTATGGCTCGTCCGGTCAGCAAGGCTTGAAAATGGATTCGCAAATGGGTGGTTATCAGGCAGCGCAACAAGCGCCGTCTTATGCTTCAATGGGATCGGCGTATAGCACTGGTGGAAGTGGGGTTGGATCGAAGAATATTTTGATTAAGAATGTATGTTTTGTAAAAAAATATTTGGAGCTATTGTGGATTTTGATCCTGGGGTCACCCCAAAAATGTGCAAAAAATTATTTAGCGCAATGATGGTAACCATCTTTCGGGTCCGACAAGAATGACGGAAAAAGCTTTGCTGAGCGCTAAAAATTAAATTTATACAAGGGTGTAGGGTTCCATTTCAGGGGGACAATTTCCCCAAAATTGTTTTTCAAAGGAAATTTTGATTTTTTAAATTAAAAATAGTTAAATAAGTGCTTTAAAAAAGACAAAATTTTTTTTTGAAACATTTTTTGTCCCCAATCGAAAAGTAGAATTTTAGCCAAAAAATCGAAATTGACCATAAAATTGAATTTTGGCCATAAAAAGTCCTAGATCCAAGTTTTTAAGGCAAAAAATTTTATTTTTATATTACTAATTTTTTTAAATTTTCAGCTACCAATGGACTATACATGGCAAATCGTCTCGGATCGTGTGCAACAGTTTGGAGAATTGGAATCAGTGGAGATGGTGAGTCCAGGCGTCGCAAAAGTTCGTTTCGTCCGCATTCCCGATGCAGAATTGTGCCAGAAATCGCTACATGGAACGACTGTTGAAGGCCGTACTATTGGAGTGGAATTCCTTTGAACATTTTTTCAATATCATCTCATGATTTATATTTCAAACTCATTATTTATATTTTCGAAGCTTTGCTAAGTATTTGATTCATGTTGTATTTCTGTTTCGTTCCTGTTTATTTATGTTGCGATATAGTTTAAATAAAATATTTTAAAAATAAGGAATTTTCACTTTCTTGGTTATGTCCATTTATCAGCTGTACATGTTACGGGAAAATCTGATTAGATTTTCTCGTAACATATATATAAGTATTCTTTTGTGATCTAAATAAAAAATTTTTGCTAATTTGACCGGAAAAATGAAATTTTGGCTATTTCAATGATAAAAATTGTTCGAAAATCGTTAAATTGATAAAAATTTGGATTTCTTATATTTTTTGTCATTGTTGGCAATAGTGATGCTCAAGGTTATTTACAAAAGTTAAAATTTTGTTACCGATAAATATGCAAATTTTGAACAAGATATTTTGCTCGTAGTGTTACAAATAGAGATCGGCAAAAGCACTCGATCAAAATCAAGTTTAAAAAAACTTATGTTATCACTATTTGTCACTAAAATTGGGAAATATTTTTTGTACTAAGGCCAACAACAATTATTCCTCTTGTTCATATTTACCAGCTTTAGATGAATTTATGCACAAGATCTTTTGTTTCATGTTTGAAGAATTTGAAGCTTCCTTTATCTCAAAGATATTATTCTAGTCTATTATATTCACAAAATAATGTTATAAACGGCCAAACAAGTGCTATAAACAAATCAAAACTTTCTAATTACTTAAAACTGTATTGCACAGCTACCTCGTCCACAAGCTCAGAAACTTCATCAATAGATCCTAGTCACAAATCTAAAGAGAATCCCAATCAAGAAATTCCCATGGAAGCACTAATAGCATTGGATGGAGGATGTAGACTTTGGGTATTCTATTTTTATTCATGCAGTGGGGTGGAAAAGTCGTGGCAAAGGATGTACGAAGTCCGGACATGGGATGCAAAATGCCAACTTATGTCAGGACTTTTTCCATCCCATGTCAGGACTTTGTGCATTCTTTTCCAAGACTTCTTCTCCCCCTTGTAAATGAAACAAAAGCATACATATTTAGGTCCCAAAATTCTTTTCAAGAATCGATGATCAGATAATGCATTTGCTGCATGAAAAAGTTGAATTTGAAGATAGAATTTTTGGTTATAAAACAAAGTGAGGATTTTGGCGAACTTTCGGTTATGAAAAAATTTTTAGAGGTCGAACCCAATTTTTGAATCATCTCTTGAAACTTCGCATATATTTCCCTATTAAATCTGTTATCTTGTTATCTAAAGTAAGGAATAAAATACTTTATGCAAATTTTGGATTTTCAGCATCAAGGCTCATATATTCCAGATGAACAAGATCGTGTTATCTTTTTATGGAAGCTGATTTTGCAAAGGCATATTTTAAGCTGGGCTATGTATCCTACAAACAAAGAGAAAAAAGTTCGGTATCTTGAAGGGGCTATGGAAGCGTTTTTGACTGATATTGGAGATGGGTATCGGGTCAATAAGATTATCAATAGACCGGTGAGTGCGAGGCCAGGGACAACAGAGCGGGCCCCAAGGCTAGCAAGATTTTCAACCAAAGCATTTTAGATAACCAAAGAAGATCGAGACCAAGTAATGCCATATGATCATGATATTACACTTCACGCGGAAGCAGTGAAACAAGAAATTTGGCATAGCTGTTACCATAAAAGGCAACCGGAAGATGAAGAGGGAGAAGAACCCCAAGAAGAAGAAAAATCAGATGCAGAAAAAGAAGCCGAGAGAAAAGCTCAAACTCCTTTCAAAATAGATCTCTAAGTTGTTTCAAAGTTTATTTGTTTGTTATATTTGATAAAAAAATTTTCACCAACAACCACAAAGTAAACATAGCATTATTTGCCATTAAGTAATTTACATACATACTCAGAAAAATAAAATTCAAAAACCATTCTTTTTGTTCCATATCGCTTCTTATTCTTCATGGGACCCCCCTTGACCCCGACCCACAACCCCCAGGTGAAAAACCTGGGGTCTGCCCATGTATGCTCCTTAGATGAAAGATAAGTTCCTTCAAAGAAAGTCACATTGAAAAAAGAAATTCGTTTTTTATACATGTGAGGTGCACTCTTAAATTTTATTAGCTTATAACACAAATCGTGACAATTAATCAATATTGCCTTGATATTCACTTCCTCACTTTCGGCCACATGTTTTCTCTTTGAATCAAACTAGAAATTTCATTGTTGATTTTCATATTGACTAGCTTCTTTCTTCTATATACTTCCTTTTTGATTTTTATCAATGAATACCCCAATTCCAAAAACTCAAAAGGCTCAACTTATCCGCGAATTTGGTCTAAACTTGGAATTAGTCGAAGTGCCAGTTCCAGAGCCTAAAGACGATGAGTTGCTAGTGAATTTACACTACAGTGGTGTTTGTCATACTGACATAGCAATTATGACAAACAAAATTCCTACTCCAGAACCTTTGCAATTACCTCTGGTAGCAGGGCATGAAGGTGCTGGTGTTGTTGTAAAAATTGGCAAAAATGTTAATCAATTTGCTATTGGAGATCGAGTTGGAGTCACGGTAAGGATCAAAAATTTAAAAAAAGCAATTTTGTAGCTTCCGCGAAAAATTTTTTAAAAATAGACCAAATGCAAGTTAAAAATTTTAAGAATACAACACAAAAATTGCAAGTTAGATAGAGCATGAACCATTTTTGAAAACTTGTAGGAAGGGATTGATTCTAATTGTTTTTGAGGACGCGGACTGCAATTTATTTATTTTTAGTTTTTAAATCGATCCTGTCAGATGTGTGAATTTTGCAAGAAAAAGGGAGCCGAGTATTTTTGTAATGCGCCGGAAGAATTAATTTTATGCAAGTTTGGTACTTTTCAGCAATATATTACTGTCACGGCCATAAATGCCAATCGGATTCCAGAAAAAGTGGATTTAGCTAAAGCTGCACCAGTTATGTGTGCAGTACGTTTTTTTATAACTTTACGCACCAGGGCGTAGCCATAGGAGGGATAGGGGCTGAGGAGACGTGTTGATTGCGTCAAAATTATTTGCGTCATCCGACATAATTTTTGATTGTGTCAATTTTCAATTGCATCAACAGACATTTGCGTCAATTTTTAATTTTTGATTGCGTTAGACATTTGCGTCAATTTTTGATTGCGTCAATTTTCAATCGCGTTAATTTTTAGTTTTTGATTGCGTCAACAGGCATTTGCGTCCATGTTTGATTGCGTCAATTTTCGATTGCGTCAGCAGACATTTGCGTCCATTTTTGATTGCGTCAATTTTCGATTTCATCAACAGACACTTGCGTCAATTTTCGATTACGTACACAGGCATTTGCGTCAATTTTTAGTTTTTGATTGCGTTAGACATTTGCGTCCATTTTTGATTGCGTCAATTTTCGATTGCATCAACAGACACTTGCGTCAATTTTCATTACGTACACAGGCATTTGCGTCAATTTTTAGTTTTTGATTGCGTTAGACATTTGCGTCAATTTTTGTTGCGTCAATTTTCGATTGCGTCAACAGGCATTTGCGTCATCCGACAATTTTTGTTCTGTGTTAAATAATTTGACGCAAATGTTTGTTGACGCAATCAAAAATTAACGCAAATGTCGGATGATGCAATTTACCTTTATTGCAATCAAAAATTGACGCAAATAATTTTGACACAATCTTTGAAGTTTGGTATAGGTTACCAGTAGACTATGACATATATTTTGACAGCAAAAACTCATTTTAGGGTGTAACAGCTTTTCGGGCTTTAAAAGAATCCAATGCTCGACCAGGTCAATTTGTTGCCATAACCGGTGCCGGAGGTGGTCTAGGATCCTTTGCTTTACAATTCGCCAAAGCCATGGGACTTCGCCCCATCGCCATTGACTTTGGAAACGCTAAATGCAATCATTGCCTTCTTCAAGGCGCAGAATTTTTTATCGATGCTCAGAATCAAAATGTCATCCAAGAAATGCAACGCATAACTGATGGCTTTGGTCCACATGCGGTGATTAACATAGCCCCTGCAATAAAACCTATTGAAGATGCTTTAAAATATACAAGAAAAATGGGAACTATCGTTCTTGTTGGCTTGCCCGATGGTGGAAAATTTACAGTGGAGATTTACCCAACAGTTTTAGCAGGATTAACTATAAAGGGAAGCTGTTTAGGAAGTCGTGAAGATATTGATGAAGCGCTTCAATTTATGGAAAGAGGGGTGGTTGATGTTCCTATTGAAATTATTGGCTTGAGTGAATTACCAAAAGTTATTGATCGTTTAGATAGGGGAGAAATCAATGGTCGATTTATTTTAGATACTTCTAAATAAATGTTTGATTTTAAATTTATAAAGATCCGGCTACATTCCGTTTCCGGACCACACATTAACACCCCACACAATTTGGGGGGGGGACAAGGCCGTAGCCAGAGGGGGGGGGGCAGGCATTGATCGATAGGGGGTCCACTAGTGGATACCCCGCATTTGGAGGCTTGACCCCCCATAAATTTTTGGTTGAGAGATACCCTTTTTTCTGGGTCTATTTTGTCCGAGTCTATTTTGTCCGGGTCTATTTTGGTATGTAATCCTCCTCCTGACCCACTCATTTCATGGACCCAAAATTGAGGGGGGACCACCCCATCGGGAACCTTCTCCCCCTCCCCACCTTGCCGATCTATGGTCCAGATCATAAGGATCCCCTTTTCCACTGAAAATTTGTCGTATATTTACTTTTTTTATTTAAAAAAAATCTATAATTGCTATCCGAAGATGGAATAAACGCCATTTTTATGTTATGCTCTTGATGATAACTTAACTACTTTGTAGTCTGCACTATTATATAATTTACAGACGGATATTAGTGGGCTTAATTAGTATGTGTATAAATAATAAATTGTAGTTTTAGCTTTAAATCTTTGAACATTTTGTTCCTCGTTCTAGAAAAGTAATTTCGTTTCAGATTTTTTCGTATCGTATGATCAACATGGTCATCCCTCATTTTCAACCGAGAGTTGTTAGTGCCTTCTTCATTAGAGCCGTTGGCTTCTGTTATATAAAAATTAGCGTCGAATATTGATTTTTCAGTCAAAAACCTACAACAATTAGCCCTTTTTTATTTCCTGTGCTCCTACCCAGGGATTCCTGCACCCCTACTCGGGGCATTATTAAAAAAATAACAGCAAATCAAACCGCTTCGACATCATACATGGGCAGGGGGTTCGAATTCGGGCACTATTACTTTTTTCCCGAATGGGTTTCTCTCTTACTTTTTTCCCGTTACTTTTTCCTCTTTCATTTCAATGCACAACGTAAATGTCGGTAAATATAACGTTGCCTGATTGCAAGGAATTTGTGTATTGAAACGAAAGAGGAAAAATTAATAGTGCCCTAGGAAAGTAATTTCGTTTCAGGTTTATAATTGCTATCCCCGAAAATGGAATAAATGCCATTTTTATATCATGCCCTTGACTTAACCTTTCAGTTTGTAATAATATACAATTTACAGGCAGACATTAGTGGGCTTAACTAGTATGCGTGTAATACGTATGGTCTAGCTTTAAATCTTTAAGCATTTTATTCCGCGTCTTGTGAGTTTCTAGGAAAGGACTTTCGTTTCAGATTTTTTTAATCAACATGGTCAGCCCTTATTTTCAACCGAGAGGTTGTTTGCCTTCTTCATTGGAGCCGAGAGGCTGCTTGCCTTCTTCATTGGCGCCGTTGGTTTCTGTTACTATACAGAGTGTGCGGAAATTACCCGCCCCCTATAGTAAGATATATCTAGATACTTTTTTCGCCATAACTTTTGATAGGAACAACCATATGCCAAGATCTTGGTGTCATTTTAAAGATACGAGCGTGAGCTTTAAAAAGACACCAAGATCTCGTATAGATGTTCCTAACAAAAGGTATGGTGAAAAGTATCCGACAATATGGGTCAGATAATTTCCACACACCCTATACATACAGGCCTTTGTATAGATGATACCACAAAATAAAAATTAGCGTCGAATATTGTTTTTTCAGTCAAAAACTTACAATAATTACCCTCTTTCCTATCCAGGGATTCCTGCCCTACTATTTGGGGTATTATTAAAAAAAATAACAACAGATCAAACCGCTTCGGATCATTCATGGGTAGGGGATCCGAATTCGGACTCCTCCCCCCCCCCCCGTAAATTTTGGCGAAAATCTGGTGACCTTTTTTTGGTCGCCAGTCATTTTCGGGTAAAAAGTGCCATTTTTTGGCTAAAAATGAGCAAAAAAAATTGCTTTTTCCCAGACCCCTGCACTTTGGGAGCCTGAAAGCTAGACCCCCCCCCCCGCAATTTTCAAAGATAATTCGGATCCCCTCTCTGCCCACGTATTTTCGGCATTTTTGAGATATCATGGTTCCGTGAACGTTGACATAAAGACGGACAAAGAAATGAGCTTTTAAGAGACACTTTCTTGAGCATTCAAAGTTGTCCTTAAATGGTTCGAGCGAGGTCCAATTTGAATTTATTTATTGAAATTAACGAATGAGAAAGTTTTTAAGAGTCATTTCGAGTCAATTTTCGTGCCTCAAAAAATTCAAAACCCTGTTCGAAGCTCAAAAACCCGATTTTACGTTGATTTTTTGAATTTTCTAGCCTGTCTAAAATACCCTGGATAATTTTTTTCGGCCAAAATTTTTATCTGGCAGATATACTTTATCACGGAGACATTTCAAAAAATTCTGAGAAGTTTCAATTTTTGAGCCATTTTTACATCTGGTACTAAGAGGGGTCAAAAAATTTTTTCTCATATTTTTCAAAAACACGCTAGAAATGTTCTCCGTGTTGAAATACATCGGTCAGATAAAAATTTTAGCCGAAAAAAAGTATCTAGGGTGTTTTAAACAGGTTAGAAAATTCAAAAAATCAACGTAAAATGGGGGGTTTTTGAGGGTTTTGAATTTTTTGGTGCTCGAAAATTTGGCGAGGGGTTACTTGCGTCCGGAAACATCAGTCCCAGACATTTGCGTCCGGACATTTGCGTCCGACTATTTGCGTCCGGAAATATCCGCCCCGGACATTTGCGTCCGACTATTTGCGTCCGGAAATATCCGCCCGGACATTTGAGTCCCGTGCATTTGCGTCCGGACATTTTACAAATTTCAGGACGCAAATGTCCGGGACGCAACTGTCTGGACGCAAATGTCCGAAACGGAAATGTCCGAGACGGAAGTATCCGGACGCAAATGCCCGAGACGGAAGTTTCCGGACGCAATGTCCGGGACGCAAATTTCCGGACACAAGTGACCCCTCGCCGAAAATTTGACTCGAAATGACTCTTAAAAATTTCGCTCGAACAGTTTACCACTGGTACCAGGGACCTTTGAGTGTTCAAGTAAGCGTCTCTTAATATTTATAACTTAGAAAATGACTTGGCCCTCTAAAGAAATAGTTCTGGGAGAGTTTATTTTTATGGAGATAAATTATTGTATAGCTGCCTACCTATTTCTTAAATGTATCCTATGTATTAAAAATAAAAAAGCAAACGTCACTTCTCATATAGACTATTCACCAATCTTATTGAATTATCTATGTATTTCCTTTCTAGCTTGTTTAAGTGCCATAATACACGTTGCTTATATGATCAGTTTTTGGAGAAAAGGTAATGAAAAAAGTTATACAGTAGTGGTCAAAACAGTTGAGGCAAACAAGTTTTTATAGAAATCATAATAAGTTACAGACAAATGTTTTAAAACACGTTATTTGAGAAAACGGAGCTTTGGGACGCACAAAAATTTTTTGCCGATTTAAGTACCCCAAGGAATATCAGCGGCGGTCTAATTTTAGCTGCTATGGATTGTCCTGCATGTGAAGAGTTCTGTGCGAAACGTGATGTACGAAAAGTATTCTATTCTTAACTAATCCAGCTGTGTGCTTCGATCATTATCATGCTGGAAAATCCATCCACGACCTATTTGATTTTTCGATTAGGGTAGCATATGAGCGCTCAACATGGTACGATAGTACTTAGCGTCCATTTTTCTTTCTATTCGCACCATAGGTCCCATTTCTTGGTGATGAAAACAGCCTTTAGATGTTTGTCTTTTGACCACTACTGTATAATAAAGTAGCGATTCAAATGTTTGGAGCCCTTACCAAAAAATCCTTTAACAAATTGAATTTATCTTCTGTGTCCGAAAAAATTTTTCCGACAAATTTAAAATTTTTCAAAAAATCTCTAAAAAATTGTTGAGTGAGATCCAAAAAACCAGCTGTTTCAAAGAATCCAGC
This sequence comes from Acrobeloides thornei, assembly GCA_034699885.1. Lineage (NCBI taxonomy): Eukaryota > Metazoa > Nematoda > Chromadorea > Rhabditida > Cephalobidae > Acrobeloides > Acrobeloides thornei. The sequence goes on along the minus strand of JAQGCP010000616.1, from coordinate 1,300 downwards.
GGACAATTTTCTGAACCCCATTTTTGAAAAAATCACTGAAAATAAAGAAATTTCAACAATTATAGCACCACTAACTAAACGTAATTTTTCTAGAGGATAATGCCTATAATTCATATCTGATATTTTTTACTGGCATAGCACATGATGCTTTCGTAGTTATGGAACCTGTTGTAATCTTCTTTTTAACCCTTGAGCGATGCTTGGTCATTTCGCCCTTTTTAAAATATACAGGGTGTCTCAGCTAAGTGTTTACACCACTTATTTGGCATTATCTCTGGAACTCTGGCGAATTTTTCGATGTGGTTTTTTAAAAGTTAGGTAAGCTAAAACGAGGTTACGTGTAAGAGGCATCTCTTACATCGGGTGCATTTGTTTCTTGGTTGTCAAAATTTTCGTTTATCGGTTCTAACTCAAACAACGTTTGTGATGGAGAAGACGTTTCTTGCACTTATGACGCTGTCATTTGTGACGTCGATTTTTCATTTAACAAAAGGTTGTGAAGGACTATTATAGATTGTATGATAGCATCTGCGGCTTTTCGCTTGTTTCGATTGGTTTGAGAAGTATTTAAAAAATATTAGGAACTTTTATTTTTAGTGAAAAAACGTTTATTTTTTCACCTCATTTGATGCACCTTTAGCCTACCTAACTTTTAAAAAACCACATCGAAAAATTCGCCAGTGTTCCAGAGATAATGCCAAATAAGTGGTGTAAACACTTTGCTGTGACACCCTGTACAACAAATCACAAGAGAACAATAACAGGAATTTCGATGTTTTTGGGTGCTATTTCAGGGCTACTATCTACTAAGTCGTATTTATTACATGTACCAGATTCTGAGAATACAAGTAAGTCTCCCAGGGGCCACCCCTCCGATTACGTATCTGGGAGTTTGTTCTTCTGGATCCTCTGGAACTTAAACCCGACTAGCTGTAAAATAGAGATTCCCAAAACTTTTAATTCTGGCACCCTGATATCATTCTTAGGTTGCTATACTTTTGCCTGCATTACCCAAAACGGTGCTGAATATTATAGAGCTATAATATGGATATCTGCAATATTAAATATTTCTATGGCAATATTTTTTGCGTATTGCCTTAAAACTTACTACAAAACTGGCATACAGACACAAAATATCGTGAAACAACGCCAAAAAAAGGTTAGCATACCCCCTAAACCTTTATATTCTAGCTTTTTTTATAAACTTATAGCTTAATAAACTAGTGCTCAAAACAATTGTATCCATCCTAATTTTGGAATTTCTACCATCTTTCATTGGGTTTATTGTTGATAGATCGTA